>PVIC010008887.1:0-46978 GCA_004025085.1 Thryonomys swinderianus | reverse complement strand
TATTCAAAAGAATATGTAATAAATCAGTTACCTTTGGAGAGAGGGACTAGAAAAAAAGAACAGGTGCCGGGCGTGGTGGCTCATGCCTGTAATCCCAGCACTTGGGAGGCAGAGACAGGAGGATTGCTGAGTTGGAGGCTTGCCTGGGCTACATAGTGAGCTCAGGGCCAGCCTGAACTACAAAGCAAGACCCTGTCTCAAAAAAAAAAAAAAAAAAAAAAAAAAAGGGGAATAGCCTTTCACTTTTCATTTTGTGCTATTATATTTTTGTGCATATATTTTTAACATAAGGGATTATGTAAAGGAGGTGGAGATTTATATTTGCCTGTATTAAAAAGAAACTTCATATATTCTATTTTAAAAGAATAAATGTGACCATGTGCATTTTATTAGTTAAAAAGTAAATTTGTCAGCAAACTACTAATGAACTATTATAATCTTGATTAAAATGACTGGCCCTGGAATATAGATTTATTGATAATTCCTTTTCCTGCAGTTAAAAAATTTGCCCAGGAACAGATTGCACCTTTGGTTTCAAACATGGATGAAAATGCAAAAATGGAGAAATCGGTAATACAAGGACTATTTCAACAAGGGGTAAATATTTTAACTTTAGACTTCTATAAATATATTCCAGTGTTAAAATGTACACGTACTTTTAAGTATAGGGACTGTAATGAGCATAATGAACTCTGTATTTTTTAGTAAAAAAAAAAATCTGTGCTGTCTTTTCATTGAGATCCTATAATATTTACATCAGTATTTATATACTTAAAGTTTTAATACTAGTTCAAGGAACATTTTACCTTGGAAATATTATGCTTTTTAAAGAAAAGGCTGGAAGTGGAGAGTAATCTGTAGACCAGGGCTTCTCAGCCAGGGGCAGTTCACTCATGCAAGCTACTGGGTCTAATGGGACAGTGGCCAGGGATGTGACAGCTGCCACAGTAGGGAACTGTCCAGTCAATAAAACATGGTGAGTATGCTGTCCACCTGGATCCCTATGTATATGGTATATTTAGAAGCAGAGATGACATCTGACTTCTTCTATAGCCAATAGTACAGCACATTTCCAAATTTTCACATGGCCCCTTAGTGGACACACAACATATAAAAGATTAAAGTACAATAGACCTGCTCTGGCTGTGGGTAGGGAGAGGTGATCAGCATGTGGCTCCAAGGAGAACACTTTAAACATTACCACATTCACTCCTAAATTCTTCCTTCTCCATAGATAGAAAATTTATTGCATTCTTCACTTTTTTTCTTTTTTTTTTTTTTGAGATAGGGGTCTCACTTTTAGTTCAGGCTGGCCCTCAACTCACTATGTAGCCCAGGCAAGCCTCGAACTCAGCAATCCTACTGCCTCTGCCTCCCGAGTGATTACAGGTGTGAGCCACCACGCCCATCACTGTGGTATGTGGTAATGACTGGCAGTGGGCATGAGTCACCACGCCTAGTATTGTATATGGTTACCAGGATCAAACTCAGGGCCTTGCGCTTGCGAGACAGGCGCTGGAACCACTGAGCTAAATCTCCAGCCCTCATTCTTCACTTTTAATACCAATGATGTTCCAGAACTAGTCACTGCTGTTCAGAGCCATTGACTGTCCTAAATCTCTTCAGTCATTTTTTTTGAAATATAACCTTTGCAATTTAGCCAAAAAGTTTTTTCCTATTTTAAAGTGACGAATTTTTGGCAACTTCTCCAGCCTTTTGTTGGCAGTGAAATCCTTGAGAAAATGGAGTCTTATGGGGAGCCACAGGGGACAAACAGAAGTCCAATGTGTAGGACTCTGTGAGGACTTTTCTCAGCCAAATTTCACAGGAGTCACTGTCAGACCCTCAACAGCTCTGAAAATCCTAGCATCAAAATTTGGAAATTACTCACTTGAGGTGGCAGCCTTGGGGGTCAGGACTATACATATCTCCTACCCATCTCCATAAATTGTTACTGTTAGCATAGCCTCACCTACTTTCTAATTCCTATCATCCCCCTTTTTTGGTCACCTACAACATATTTTTAAGTCACTAGAGAAATTAGTGAGTTTTTTTTTTTTTTTTTTTTTTGCTTTTTGAGACAGGGTCTCGCGTTGTAGTTCACGCTGGCCCTGAGCTCACTATGGTGCCCAGGCAAGCCACCGCAAACTCAGCAATCCTCCTGTCTCTGCCTCCCGAGTGCTGGGATTACAGGCGTGAGCCACCATGTCCGGCATTGTGGTATGCGGTGTTGATTGTTGGTGGGCATGTCTCCACGCCCAGCATTATATGTGGTCACTGGGGAGCAAACTCAGGTCCTTGCGCTTGCGAGGCAGGCGCCGGAACCACTGAGCTAACCCTCCGGCCTAGAAATTAGTGACTTTTATAGAGAAACCATCTCAGGTGACTACCCAAGATATTATAATCAGATGGCTGTCATGCCCACCAGTCTCCAGACTAACCCACATTATTCCAGTTGTTTTTAGAGAGCAGCATTTATGGTTCTCTTACTTTTCAGTCTTTGCCCTTTGTAGTTCTACCTTCATAGCAGCTGAGTGAGTCATCCTTCAGCCTGAAATGTAACAGCCACACTCCCAACTGCAGCATCGAGTGTGATTTCAGGGAAATGTAACCTTCCAATGATACAAACAGGTAGCTGCAGCCTGCATGGCCTACATTCACCACCACTGATCTAGAGGGTATAGGAATGCTATGTTTTACCTGTTACCAGCTGTGGGTTTTGCATCACTTGTACACATGTCCCTTTCTGAAACAAGAATGCTTTAAAAAGGAATAGTACTGAAGAAGTGTTATCTCCTAGACTGAACAAACTTGCTCAATGTTGTTGGAGAGCCATGGCCAACATTTATCACTTTTAGCAGCCTCCTGTGCCTTGTCAGGTGTGGCTTTAGCAAACACCACCAAATGTTTTCTTCTAACCACCCAAGACTTACTGAGGTGCCACAAACAGAATGATCCTTTATTCATTATCTTGGTTAAAAAAAAAATCAAGATGAAAGAGACTGCCTAGAAAAAATTATGGCAGATGAAACTGTAGACATTTCCTCTGAGGGTTACTTTTTCTATTCCATTCATAACAGTATATTGCAAGACCAAAACAATTCCTTTGGTTTCTAACAAGAGCCATAAGAGTTTCTTTATGTAAAATCTGATGTCATTTATTTAGCTACTCTTTAAAATATTTTACATCTTTATTCTTGAGGTCCAAGAAGGAGACAAACAATAGTTCTAGTGTGTAAAAAAAAAAAAAATTTGGAGCAAGGTCTTGCTAATTCCAGGGTGACCTCAGAGTTGTGGCAATCCTCTTGCCTCAGCCTCCCTAGTGCTGGAATTGCAGGCCTGTGCTACCACATCCAACTCTAGCATATAATTTTATTCTTTTCGAATAGTTTCCATTATAGACATCTTGTTACATATAGCAAAATAGCCATACCAAATTAAAATAAAATGTACAGTATTTTAGTTCAGAACATATGTGGTTATGATTTATTTTTGAGCTTGTTCTTATAAGAAATTTCCCAATATAAAAACAGCTTCCTTAATCTGTTCTTTGTGTTTTTCCTTTAGTTGATGGGTATAGAAGTTGATACAAAGTATGGAGGTACGGGAGCTTCATTTTTTTCCTCCATCATAGTTATAGAGGAATTAGCCAAAGTCGATGCATCTGTTGCTCTCTTGTGTGACCTTCAGAACACAGTAATTAACAAGCTGATTACAAAACATGGAACAGAAAAACAAAAAGCCACCTATTTGCCTAAGCTGATTACAGAAATTGTAAGTTGGAATTGTTGAAATGGATCTGATTGTTTCTATATTTATAATATTCTCAGGGAAAAAAATTAGATGTAATGTTGACTTTTATTATTGAAGACCACAGTGTGGCAGCACCAATTAATCTAATGACTCTCAATAAGAGAAGTATACTCTGATTCTCATTTGCCACTTGGAAATTTAGAAAATAATCATCAGTGATAAAATTATTTCTCTTTTATTGTCCAAATTCTGTTTAGTGCATTTGTCAGTGGTTTCATTACATTGAAATTGCCTACTATAATTATTAGAATGAATTTAAATAAAGTTATTCTTAATAAGTTAGTAAAGTATTCTTAAGTCCTTAAATTTGCCTTAGACAAATAGTAGGATGGTTTGGAAATATTACTGACAGAAAACTGTTTTGAAATAGACTTTTTAAAATAGCAACTAAAGGGTTATTTACAAATTTCCATTTTGCCATAGTATTTTTTAATGCAGAGCATAAAAACAGTTGTTAATTTTAATTATTTTTTCCTCACATATGCAGCTGGGAAGCTTTTGCCTTTCAGAGGCTGGAGCAGGTAGCGACTCCTTTGCTTTGAAGACCAGAGCTGATAAAAAGGGAAATTATTATGTCATCAATGGGTCAAAGATGTGGATTAGCAGTGCAGGGCATGCAGAGCTCTTCGTGGTTTTTGCAAACGTAGACTTTACTGCTGTAAGTTTGAAAACAAATTTCACCCCTTCCCCCACCATCTTTTCTCTTTTTCTTTTCCTCGTTCCATTTTCTTTTTAAAACTTATCTTTAATGTCTTTATTCTTCCATACTGGAAATGTAAGACTTGAACTGGCATCTTTTCATTTTCTTAGTAATTGCTTTATTGTTAACATAATATGTGGGGAACATGTATCACTTATCTTTTAATATGTTATGTAGATAGGCAGCTAATCCTTAATTTTGTAGAATTTCCATTTTTTAATAATGAATTTAGTATGTGTATAGCACATTTATTTTTAAGCCTATTTTATTCACTTGAACAATAGAAATATGGAACAATGTTAAGTACATTTGACTTTTTTTGTCTTTTTACTTATATAATTGAATTAAGTTGTTAAAACTTTAAGATATTTGGGGCGGAGATTTAGCTCAGTGGTTCCGGCACCTTCCTGGCATGCTCAAGGTCCCTGGTTTGATCCCTGGTAACCGCATACAACAGTACCAGGCGTGATGACCCACAGCAACCACCAATCAGTACCACACACCACAATGCCAGAGGTGGTGGCTCATGCCTGTAATCCCAGCACTCGGGAGGCAGAAGCAGGGGGACTGCTGAGTTCGAGGCTTACCTGTGCTACATAGTGAGCTCAGTGCCAGCCTGAACTACAAAGGGAGACCCCCGTCTCAAAAAAAAAAAAAACTTTATGATACTTAACAAAATTAAATTTAGAAAATGGGATTTTTATGATCATACAAAATTTTATTTATGTGACAATAATTTAATATTGTGGTTTCTAAAACAATAACAAAAATGATGAGGTTGTTTAATTTGTGTATAATTCTCTCTAGTCATTGTAATGCATGCATTCAGAGTCCTTTAGTATTTACTGCTAAAGCTCATTCTTAATTTTTTTTTTTTACTTTGAAAACTATATAAACAAGAGATTTTATAAGTCCAAGTGGTAACAGTATTGCCCATTTTCTTTTTAGGGTTATAAAGGAATTACCTGCTTCTTAGTAGATCGTGACACAGAAGGCCTTCATGTAGGAAAATCAGAAAACAAATTGGGCATTAGAGCTTCTTCCACCTGTCCACTTACATTTGAAAATGTAAAGGTGGGTATTCAGAATAATCAATGAGATTGGTGTGAAATGACCTTGGTATGGAACCAGAGAGGTGTCAAAACTTTAAGTGGCAATAAGCATATACAGTGTGTACATTTTGTGGAGCCACTAAATAGTGCTTTTAGGTTGAGTCAGGATAACCGTTTAGGTTAGAGTGGAAACCTGTCCAGCAGTTATCTCAGTATTTTGTTGTTGTCTATTTGTTTTTGGTTTTTTGTTTGATTTTTTTTTTTTGAAACAAAGTCTCACTGTATAGTTCAGGCTGGCCTCGAACTCATGGTGATTCTTCTGCCTCAGCGTCCCACGGGCTAAGCATGCGCCACCGTTCCCAGTATATCTTAGTTATATTTGTCACTTACCCTGTTAACCTTTTATACTTCTAAGTGTAGGATTTTTGACCCACATGGCTTCAGAAGAAAGCCTGGTGTTAGTACACCGGAGGCCACAAGATGGGGCTGTGGCTCAGTAAGCGTGGAGATCACCAGGCAAGGCCTCAGGAAACAAGACTGGAGGCTGAGGCTGAAACAGGCTTTGGAGTTTCACATGAGCAGCCCCTGCTGTCATAGGTTTCCCACTGCTCATAGTGGAGCCTGTTCTTTGTGCCTGGGTGTGCTTGTGATCTCTTTACAGCTGGCATCTGGGCCACATTACTTCCCCCTAACTGACCTTTCTGTTTTCCTTTTCTTTTTCTATCATGCTTTGCCACCTCTTACTGCCCGTATTATAGAGGTCAGTATTTTTTTATTATTATTCCTAGTCTTAATTCTTAGTTATTAAGAAAGATTTGAGTATTTCCTCTTTCCTCTTCCTTCCTCCTCTCTGGTATGCATGTACATGTACCTGTGTGCACACATTATACACACCCAAGTTGAGGTTTATGAGTATAAATCATCTCACTGGAAGAAAGATTTACTATACTTGCTTTTGCAAGTACTTCATGTTTTTTTTTGGTTCTTAATATATTATAATAGTCTACAGATAAGAGGTGGAGGAAAATTTTGTTCATTTATATTATTGATGAATTGTGCGAGTTCTTTTCTACATTCAGTCATTCTTTAAACAGGCTGTGCTAGGCTCTGTAGGATGCAGTAGGAAGGATGGCTTTGGTGAAACAGTATAGAAGAAGGCGTCAACAGACAATAAGTATTATGATCAGGTCACATCATACAAATTGAGAGTACATATGCATGTAACTGTATAATCAAAATGAGTCATACCAAGTTGAATTGAGAAATAAATTCATGTTTGTATTTTCAGGTTCCAGAAACAAATATCTTGGGACAAATTGGACATGGCTATAAATATGCCATAGGAATTCTTAATGAAGGTAGAATAGGAATTGCTGCACAGGTAAGTCAAATTTTACCTCTTCTATAATATGAGCCAATGAAAATGTAAAAAGAAACACAGTAAAACCAATAAGCATTTGGAAGCTTATGAACACAAGGTGGCATCCTTTTCTTACTAAGGTGAGAGAATGACTTCTGATTATTCCTTTTAAGTTCCACTTTGGTCACTTATATAAATATCTAGAGAACCAAACAATTGCTTAATGATAACAGTTTTCTGCTTTGAGAATATTAAAGTATTATCCAAAACCTGCACCAATAACTTCTGGTAGGTGTGGTACCACTTGAGCTAAATCCCCAGCCCTTGCACCAGTAACTTCTAAGAAGTATTATAAATTAAATGTGGAAATTTTAAAATATCAACCTTTCAAAGCATGAAATTCATTCTAGAAGAAACTTCTAAAATTAGGAATAAATAACTATTCTATTTTGTAGATAATTCACAGTGTTTGCATATATGTGAAAATTGAACAATTTTTGTGGCACATAAAAAAATAGTTCCAATTAAATAAGTATATAAGATGCAACTATCGAATTTTTTTTTGTACCAAATTTTCCCTTTAAAATACAGATTGGATTTTTCTATGAATTTGGGAAAATTGGATTTTCCTCTGATTTTCTAAATTAATGAAATAAAGAAAATTTGATATTTTATTGTCAGAGCACTTGTGTAGAATTTTTTTTTTTTTTTTTTTGAAACAGGGTCTCGCTTTGTAGTTCAGGCTGGTCCTGAACTCACTATGCTGCCCAGGCAAGCTGCCGCGAACTCAGCAATCCTCCTGTCTCTGCCTCCCAAGTGCTGGGATTACAGGCGTGAGCCACCACGTTCGGCATTGTGGTATGTGGTGTTGATTGTTGGTGGGCATGAGTCTCCACGCCCAGCGTTATATGTGGTTACCGGGGATCGAACTCAGGTCCTTGCGCTTGTGAGGCAGGCGCCAGAACCACTGAGCTAACCCTCCGGCCCATTGTGTAGAATTTTTTTAATCTGAAATGTCTAAAATTCAAGAACTTATAGCTCTTAGATTTTGATATAAATTGATATGTTAGCTAGAAGAACAGTTAAATGTTGAAGTACTACTACAGTTTTTTTTCTGCTATTACTTTGTTAACAATTGTTCTTATTGGTGCTAAACACTGAGCCTGGGGGCTCAGGCATGCTCAGCATGCACTATATGAGCTACAACCTCAGCCTACTAAACTTACTCTCAGATCAAAACTTAGGTTTCCTACAAAGCTAGATTGTAAATTACTAAAGAGTATTGGCACATAGGTGCTTTTGAAAGTTTTTCTGTGATTTAACTTCGTCATATAAAATGTTAAAAACTACAGTACTGGACCTCATTGTTCCCAGATATATAAATAATATAGATGTTCTGGCAGTAAAGTACATGACATGGGATTTAGTCTAATTACTCCAGGTTATCTTATAATCTAATTAAAAGTTAAGGTCAGGTAGTTATGTCTCATTAGATGCCTTTTAAAAAAGGAAGCACATAGAGTGAATGAAAGTCATCCATCCTGAAAACACTCAGCTTTCATGTCAATATTGGCTATTAATTTTATGTCCTTTAAGTATTAGTTGTAGGAGTATAGTAACATCATCTTACTTTTTTTTTAAATTGAAGATTGAACCCAGGACCTCTCATATGCTAGGAAAGTGTTTTGCCACAGAGCTACACCCTCTTCCTTTTTTTAAAAAAAAATTATTTTGAAGTGGTTCTTACACTAAATGTCTCAGACTGGCCTCAGCTGTGCAGTCCTCTTTCATCAGCCTCCTGAGCACCTGGGATTACAAGCATGTCCCATCACATTCAGCATAACATTCCAACTTACAGCCAGTAGTGCAGTGGGTTTAATTGGGGTTGGTAGGGACTTCTTAATATAATTATCTGTTTTCCAAGGAGCTCAAAATAAATGCTTAAAAGAAAATATAAATGAACAGTAATGAAATATTGATATTGATATGTTTGTGGGCATTTCCCCAAAAAGCTTTATTGATTTTTTTTTCTTTTTCCAAAACCTACATAGTTTGACATAATTAGACAGTGATTTAATGGCTACCTAATGTTGGAATTTAAAAATCATTTCTAAGCTTGAATTGTTCAATAGATATGAAAATTGGTTAATAATTAAATCATTGAGCTAAAATTGCTACCACATCCTGACTTGTTCTTCAGGCATGTATATTAATATTTTTACCAGATGCTATCAGTTGTTTTGAATCTCAGCTGTACATTAAATCACCAAAGAGTTTTTAAAATGCTCATGCTTAGGCCACATGCAGCCCTCCCCATTTCTAAGATTTGGATTCAGTTGTTACACACAGATCTTATCCCCAGGATTTTAGTTATTTTTCTTATTGCTGAGACAAAAATACATGACAGCCAAAGTTAAAGAACAAAAAGTTTTTGTAGCTTACAGTTTGTAGAGATTTCATTTCATAGTGGATGGCTTCAAGGCAGGGGGCTGGCAGAGAAAAACAGTCCATGAGAGGCAAAAGGCAGAAAGTCAACAAGTGGCAAACTAGTGAAGCAGCAAATGACAACAGCCTTTGCTTTGTCCCTTGTATTCTACCCTGCTACTCAACCTTAGGGCAAGTAGCACTCACACCTAGGGTGGGCACTTTTAATCCTAGTATTGCTGTATGACTCAATCCAAGAATCACAGTCTTGATCCAGCCAACTCCAAAAGCCCCACCTATGGCCAAATGAGTCCTTAAGAGGACCTCTAGACATAAGGCATAATACCTGGGCGATGGTATTTTTTAAATCAAATTTCTCACGAGTCTTATTTGCATCTATGGTTTAGAAACCCTGCAGTCTTACATTCTAATGTCAATTCCATTGAAACTCTTGTTAATCAGAACTAAAGTAGAAAAGAAGATTAGTAGTGAAGAAGCAATCTTGCAATTTGACTTCTATGGCTGCAGGGAACACTCTACAGTCTTTGAGATGAGTCCTGAGCGAAGATTCTGAGCTTATTTTGTTTCTAGAGAATGAGAGCATTAAAGAAAAGATTCCTGAACAGTAGGCTGGTTGTGTGAATGCAGTCATGCCAAGAAGTTTATCTCTGTGCTAGAATTAAATACACTCATGTTCATATGAAATCACTCCAGATGTTCACCAACTACTACAGAGTCTATCCTCCAAATGTAATCAATAAAGATGTGAAATTAGGGCCAGAGATTTAGCTCGGTGGTTCTGACGCCTGCCTAGCAAGCACAAGGTCCCTAGTTTGATGCTGGTAACCACATACAACAATACTGGGTGTGGTGACTCACGCCCACCAGCAATCAGTACCACAAACCACAGTGCTGGGCATTGTGGCTCACGTCTGTAATCCCAGCACTCGGGAGACAGAGGCAGGAGGATTGCTGAGTTTTAGGCTTGCCTGGGCTACATAGTGAGCTCAGGGCCAGCCTGAACTACAAAGCGAGACCTATCTCAAAAAAAAAAAAAGATGTGAAATTAACACACACCTCACCACCCTCAGTAGCTTCTGTTCTTTCTCTACCTTAATTTATTCAGATTCCCTATAAAAGGAATTTACAACTTGAATAAGTAAAAGCATAAATCATTTTAACAAAATGATAGATCTGTTCTTTTTTTTAACAGATGCTAGGACTGGCCCAAGGATGTTTTGACTACACCATTCCATATATTAAAGAAAGGGAACAATTTGGCAAAAGGATATTTGATTTTCAGGTGTGTAAGTAGGCCTTTTTTCACTGTACTGGACTTTCCCTTCTTCCATTTAATGAAGAGCTGTGTTGAAAGCCATGGAAAGAATCTGGAAGGCTTCCATGGGAGAGAGTCTTGAGGGATATAATTATGAATGCCTTATTCTTTTTCACAGGCAGAACTATAGCCTTAAGACCAGGCTGTGGCATGATTCAGGGTGTCTTGGTAAACACTGCAGAGTCATGTTCTCAGTGTTTCTAGGCTATGAGATCTAAAGTCATACTTCTTGGGGTCAAAGCCTAGTTCTTCCAATTACAATTTGAGCAGTACTTTTTTTGAAATGCTTGGGACCAGACTGTTTCTAATTTCAGAGGTTTGGGGATTTTGAAGTATTTGTATAGACATAATAAGGTATCTACTAATGGGATCAATATCTAAACACAAAATTCATTAATGTTTCATTCATATCTATCCTAAACATAATTTTATCCTAAACATAATTTTATACAATATTTTTTATAATTTTCTGGATGAAGCAAAGTTGCATCGTATAGAATTTTCCAGTGATGACATGATGTTGACACTTAGGAAGTTTTGGACTTTGGAGCATTTTGGTTAAAGAATACTCAACCTGTACTATCTTTAGGCCTTGAGCATTTTTCTATGCCTTAACTGCCTCATGTGTGAAATTACAGTACTGGGAATACTTTCTGCAATTTTAAATTAGGTATATATAAAGTGTTAGTACACTGCATGGGAATAAAAAATGCTCAGGAAGTGGTAACACTTGTTTGGCTCTCCTGTTCAGAGCAGACTTATGTGCTAATCTTCTGAGGACACTTTGACACGTGTACCCTTTGCTGCAGCAGATACAGTTGACATGTTCTCAAAAAAGAATTGTTGTAAAGAGTTGTTCGTTCTTATTTCTTGCAGTTTATTCAGCATATATTTGTTGAGCATGCTCTCCATACCAGGTCTTGTGTTCAAAATGTAATTAGGGAGCACTATTCAGCAGTAGTGAGTTCTTGCCGAGCAGGAGACTTGCCCCAGTTCCTCTGCTGCCTCTCACAGACTCTTACATGGTTGTTGATAGTGTCTGGAGGTTTAATACAACTAAATGTATTTTGCAAAAATAATCAAGATCCTTCAGTTTCACACTTTAAAAATATCATCTGAAATTTTAGGATGGTGATATTAGAATAGAAATAGGGGCCTTGACTTAGAACAAAACAGGCCAGAATTTGACTAATGCATATTTGCAAGTTGATAAAGACTGGGGGTGGCATTGTAGATCACTAAGTAGAAATACTCTTTCTATGTGGAAAAAAAAAATGAAATCCTATCCCTACTTCACACCACATACAGAAAATTGATTTTAGATATATTAGAAAGTAAACTTTAAAGATTTTATGAGAATATCTTTATGACTTCATGTTTGGAAAAGATTCCATTAAAAAATTGAATTCTGGGGCCAGAGGGTTAGCTCAGTGGTGCTGGCGCCTGCCTCGCAAGCGTAAGGACCTGAGTTCGATCCCCGGTTATCACATATAATGCTGGGCGTGGTGGCTCACGCCTGTAATCCCAGCACTTGGGAGGCAGAGACGGGAGGATTGCTGAGTTCGCGGCGGCTTGCCTGGGCACCATAGTGAGCTCAGGGCCAGCCTGAA
Organism: Thryonomys swinderianus; assembly: GCA_004025085.1. Taxonomy (NCBI): domain Eukaryota; kingdom Metazoa; phylum Chordata; class Mammalia; order Rodentia; family Thryonomyidae; genus Thryonomys; species Thryonomys swinderianus. The sequence goes on along the minus strand of PVIC010008887.1, from coordinate 34,683 downwards.
CTACAAAGCAAGACCCTGTCTCCAAAAAGCAAAAAAAAAAAAAAAAAAAAAATTGAATTCTGAAGTCTAATCATAATTGGTAAATTTGACTGTCAAATGTCTTTTTCTCAAAAGGTGCCATAAAATAAAAATATAAATCATAAGGAATAAGATAGGTACCTGGCACATAGCATTATGGGCATTCAGCTTATTTTTATCTTAGGAAAACCTTACATATATCTAACAGTCTTATTTTATAAAAATCAACTATCACAGAAAGGAAAAGGACCTTAGGATATTTGCAAACAGAAAGGATAAACTATTTTTTTTTTTTTTGAGACAGGGACTCGCTTTGTAGTTCAGGCTGGCTCTGAGCTCACTATGTAGTCCAGGCAAGCCTCGAACTCAGCAATCCTCCTGTCTCTGCCTCCCGAGTGCTGGGATGACAGGCATGAGCCACCACGCCTGGCAAGGATAAACTATTTTTTCTCCAGTTTACCCCTCCATTTTGTTGAAGAAAGGTCATTCTAGGATTATTGCATGATTGCCTTAAATCAGATTCTCTGTGTTAACATTCATCACATAGTTGTATTTGTTTGATTGTTCTCCCTGCTGGATTCTGTAAATCATGAAGGCAGCGAGTTTGGCTATATGCCTCCCTTGCTCAGCACAACGCAGAGAGTAGGTCTCAGTAAACATCTGGGTGAATGCATCGTTTAGACATGAGGAAAATGTGATAACTCATAATAATCACCTTTACCTATATTTTTAGGAAATTGTTTAAAAATGTAAATCTATGTTTTGAAAGACCGAGTCATGTATTTTTCTTATTGATATTTAATGACATCCATCCCTTTCTAAACTTTTAGGATGGTAGCAGGGTTTTTGTTTCGTTTTGCTTTTTGGTGGTGTTTTAAAGATTATTCTTCTGTTTTCTATAATCTTGAAGGAACTGGTACCTATTATTGGATATGACAGTACAGTCTCTAATAAAGATACTTAAAGGAAAAAAGTTGGTGCTTTGAATATTCCTTCATTCTTTTGCAGCTAACAACTTCTAATGCCTTGAGCCCATAGGAAAATTCACAATTTATCAATTAAGGCAAGAATATATTTAACATTTGAATATTGTAGACTTTGGTTCAAACTTAATTTTGATCACAAAGAGACTTGAAAATAAATATTAAATAAAGCAGTTTTTAAGCCTGAGTTTGTGATTATTTAAATCTTAACAATTATGAACTACATGAACTTTGAAATTTTTCTAAGAAAGAGGGACTTCATGATACAATGTTGTATTTCATTTTAGATTATAGACTTGAAAGTTTGTAAAAGAAATGAACATGACTTTCCCCTGTGTTATATCTAAGTCTGTCAGCGTGCAGTGTCTTGGCGGGAAGTAAAGATAAGCTGTGTTTCAGAAATCATAATTCTGCAGCTGCGCCCGAATGTTACAGGGGCTGCAGCACCAAGTGGCTCAAGTGGCCGTCCAGCTGGAGGCTACGAGGCTGCTGACCTACAATGCCGCCAGGCTTGTGGAGGCCGGGAGGCCATTCATTAAGGAAGCGGCGATGGCCAAATATTATGCCTCAGAGGTAAGGAGAAACAGTCAGTATTCATTTATTTTCAAACGCGTTAGCGATTTTCTCACTTAAAAGTGTTTATTTAACCTAGGCCTTTTTTTTTTTCAAGCAAGAAAAAGACTTTTTGGTCCTTATAATAGAAAAATGTTTTAAAAACTAAGGCTACCACAGGAAAAAGTTTTAATTGTGTGGAGTTGTTCCATGAGTCACCCGTTTGGCAGCCACTCCTCTCAAGGCCATGGAGAAGGTTCTCTGAATGACGGCAGCAGGCTGGACGTTTAAGATCAGGGCGGAGAATGCGGTGGAAGATCATGTGCTTGTAATGGAAGCAAGTGAGATTAAAAACACCAAGAAGACTCTCTAAATCTTAGTGCTTTCTGCTTATGCATATATATACTGCTTAACATGTCCTTAGTCTTTGGCTGGAGAATTTAGCAAAGCCACTGGCAACTGTTTTGTAACAGTATGTCTGATTCATTTCAAGGTTTTAAATACCCATTTAACCTCTCCAAAATTTGATCTCTCCCTCAAACACACCTGTGAGCTCCTACTCAATTATCCAACCTACATTTGACCTTTGCACCTAGAGCACCAGTCAGGAACTCAACAGTCATCTCTTTTTTTTGAGACAGGGTCTCGCTTTGTAGTTCAGGCCGGCCCTGAGCTCACTATGGAGCCCAGGTAAGCCTCGAACTCAGCAATCCTCCTGCCTCTGCCTCCTGAATGCTGGGATTATAGGCATGAGCCACCACACCTGGCACTGTGGTATGTGGTACTGATTGCTGGTGGGCGTGAGTCACCATGCAAGGCACTGTGGTATGTGGTTACTAGGTATTGAACTTGAGACCTTGTGCTTATAAGGCAGATGCTGGAACCACTGAACTAAATCTCCAGCCCCCGAGAGAGTCATCCTAACACCTTTCTTTCATCCCCCACACCATCATCAGTTCGTATGAATTCTACCTGCAAAATACTTCTTGAATTGATGTATTTTACTCTTCTCCGTCCCATCTATCCAGGGTGTGCCATTTCTTAACCAAAGCACTGCAGTCATAACTACCCTGTGGTTCCTTTGCTCACTCTATCCCAGTCTGTCTCTTCAAAATGTTTGCGAAGTTCTGCTGCTCTAGCTTTAAGTGGTTTCTCACAATAAATACTTTTGTATTAGTTTCCTACCACCACTCTTAGAAATTACCAAAAATCTAACATCCTAAAACCATGAAGTTTTTACTTCTAGAAGTCAGAAGTCTAAAATGAGCCCCACTAGGATCAAATTAGTGTCAGAAGAGCCATCTATCTGACAGCTCCAGGGGAGAACCCCATGCCAGCTCTGTAGGCTGCTCACATTCCTTGACTTGCAGCCTCCTTCTTTGTGTTCACAGCCAGTCATGAGCGGGCTCAGGTCTCTCTGGCTCTGCTTCCTGCTGCTATGGTCATTGCCTTCAACGACTTAACTCTTGTAAGTGCCCTTGTGATTACACTGGATCCACCAAGATTCTCCAGAATAAAGTCCTTAATGTAATCACAGCTCTAAAGTCTCTTTGGCCATGTGAAGTACCGAATTCACTTTCTGTGGACATCCTTGATCAGCCTGTGGACATCACCAAGGGTATTTTACCAATAGTCAGACTGCTGACCATTCTCTAAGGCTGGCCAACCCTCTTCTTTTACAGTTCACTGTGATCCCAGCCTACTGGCTCTTTCGGTCCCTAACCCTGATGACCCCCTTTACTCGTTAGAGCCTTTGCATGTGCCATTTTTTCAGCTTGAAATTCCCCTAACTCATCCTTTATGTCTCAGTCAAACTGTTCCTCTAATATCTCATCATTTAGATCATACTAGGTTTCCTAGAAAGCTTTTGTTTTGTACTGTGCAGTTTATGAGTTTCTATCTTTGTAGATTTAATGTCTTTCTCTAATGACCAAGGGGGCAGTGATGGTCTGCCCCCATCATTGCTCACCCACAGGGTTGCAGGGTATTTGACATGAGAACAATGTCAATTAATATTTACTAATAAATGATACTCGCTGGCAAGATGTGAGTATCTACAATATTCTCTTTTTCTGGGCTGTGTATGTAGCTCAACAGCTGAGCACTTGCTAAGCATGCACAAGGCTCTAGGTTAAATTCCCAGAAGGAAAAAAATGAATTTTTAAAGGAAATAATTTCTCGAGTTAATAGGATATTTTACAGAAATGGCTAGAGAACAGGACTAAACAGACAGTGCTAGTTTCTGAAAGAACTTTTTAGTCCTTCTAATCACCAATCATGGTGAAATCATATTGCTAAAAGAATCACGCAAAAGTATTTATAATGTATAAGTTAAGTGATTTCAGTGTTGCAATTTACTGCTTTTTTTTTTAGACTGCAGGGCTTACAACTAGTAAATGTATCGAGTGGATGGGAGGAGTAGGCTATACCAAAGATTACCCTGTTGAAAAATTCTTCCGAGATGCAAAGATTGGTAAGTGGATATTTTTCCTAAGAAAGATCATTTTATTTATTTATTTTTAATAAATTGAACTTATTGGTAATTTTAGGAAGACATTATGATCATGTTTCTCATTGAGAATTTGTACCTGTACATGATATATATTGATTCTGATTTTTTCCCATTCCCCTTCCCTCCCTTCAAACCCTCACTCCCTCTCCTATAATCATAAGCTTTCTTTTTAACATTTCATTTGGTTTAGTTTGCCATTGTAGGTATTTGGCCTGTTGGATTTGTCAATTCTACATTACTGGTACCAAGGAAAAGATTTTATTTTAATTTCTTCAGTATATGTTTATTTGGTCTCCATCTCTTCCTACCAAAAACTTGATTTTTTTTTTTTTTTTTTTTGCGACAGGGTTTTGCTTTGTAGTTCAGGCTAGCACTGAGCTCACTATCTAGCCTAGGCAAGTCTTAAACTCAGCAATCCTCCTGTCTCTGCCTCCCAAGTGCCGCGATTACAGGCGTGAGCCACCACACCCAGCATTGTGGTATGTGGTACTGATTGCTGGTGGGTGTGAGTCACCACACCCAGTATTGTTGTATGTTGATGCCGGGGATCAAACCAGGGTCCTTGCACTTGCTAGGCAGGCACTGGAACCACTGAGCTAAATCTTGGGCCCTGGATTTCTATTTTTAAAATATCAAACTACCTTTTAAGATGCCTCAACAGGCCTTTTAATAAAATGTCATCAAAATCTACTGTCTTAACTTTTCTTTTACTAAAATTGCTAACATTTTAATGCTGGGCGTGGTGGCTCATGCCTGTAATCCCAGCACTCGGGAGGCAGAGACAGGAGGATTGCTGAGTTCGCGGCGGCTTGCCTGGGCACCATAGTGAGCTCAGGGCCAGCCTGAACTACAAAGCGAGACCCTGTCTCCAAAAAGCAAAAAAAAAAAAAAAAAAATTGCTAACATTTGTGATCAGTGTAGTTTATTGCTATTCTTTGAAGTATTGTTCTAATTTTGGAAGCTAAGTGCCTCATCAAGCTCAAGCAGCTCAGTGCTCCACCACTGGCAAGACAAATAAACACAACGCCTCCAAAAGGAACAGTCTGAGTGTATCCACTGATAGTTCAGGAACCAAAATCTCTAACTGTTCAATGCTGACTCTGGATATCAGTACAGTTAATGGAAAATTGTCTCTTAGTCAAAATTACTTTGTCCCATAGTTCCATATTCTGGGGACATTAAATGATGTTGCTACTAATAATTTTATACCAAATGCAGAGATAATATTTATACTGTTTATTTCTCATATAACTCTTAACTATTCCACTCCTATTTATTTTGCTCCTTTTCATTTTAGGTGCAATATATGAAGGAGCTAGCAATATCCAGCTGAATACCATTGCAAAGCATATCCGTGCAGAATACTGACATCTGCAAGACTGGACTCCTCCCTCATATCGCTGGTGTAACATTTTCTGCTATTGTGCCTTGATGGAGGAGGAAGGTTCCATGGCACTGTAGGGTTTTATTGAGGCCCCTGGTCATGAGCCTCTGGCTGTGCCCTTTCTCTTTCTTTTTTCTAGCCTGCTTAAATTAGGCACAGGAAATCATTTCTAGAACTTGGGAGATAAGCACCCCTATTTTCTCTGAAACTGTTTTTAAACTTCTATAAGAGGTATATTATCTAGTTTCAGAATATATAGAAATTTCATTCCATCAATATTTGGAAAAATGAAGAAATTTGAAGTATTTTAGAAATAGTAATTTTAGGGCTGGAGATTTAGCTCACTGGTTTCAGCTCCTGCATAGTAAGTGCAAGGTCCTGAGTTCAATCTCTGGTAACTACATACAACAGTACCGGGCATGGTGACTGACACACACCAGCAATCAGTACCACATACCTCAGTGCCAGGCAGGGTGGCTCTTGCCTGTAATCCCAGCACTTGGGAGGCAGAGGCAGGAGGATTGCTGAGTTTGAGGCTTGCCTGGGCTACATGGTGAGCTCAGGGCCAGCCTGAACTACAAAGTGAGACCCTGACTCAAAAACAGAAAAAAGAATTAGTTATTTTATACTCTTTATGTATAAAATAATCTTTATGTTGTTGAAACAGTGTGAGCAACATTTGTTACAGTAGTCAATTTTTATTAAATACTTTATAGATTCAACTGTAAGTTGCTAAATGAGGTTGAAACTGATAAAAATTTATTTGGAAAATCTAAAACTTTTGGTTATGAATATCAGAATGGATGGAAAATAAGGGTTTATAGTTCATATAATTGAAAAAATTATTATATCCAAGTAAAACAATATAATCTTTGCTATACATAAGCTGCCAAAGATTTAATTTCATGAAGCTCATTTTTAAAAATGTTTCTGCATTAGTTTTCAGATATAAAATTAGAATGGTTTGGTTTAATAATCAGAAAGTATTCAATATTGTAATATTGTTCTATACTATATTTTATGTAATTTCTTTCTGTATTTCAGTTGAATACTATTCCTTCAGACTTTGTTGAGCTCCTTCTTGATAGTAATTAATTCAGAAATTGGCTTTTAATTCAGTGATTCTCGAGAGAGAGAGCTCTTACCATCATTAAGAAGTATATCAAAGTCCCATGAGGAATGGGGGACACAAAGGCAGTGTACAGTTTGGAAAAGTGCATTCAATATTAAAATAATTTTATACTAGGAAGACAGATATAAATGTATTATATTATAATACCAATGATACATAGCCATAGTCTAACAAATCCATAGTAGTCATGCCATTTCTCCAGTATTAAGGTTTCTCAGTCAGGAGGAAAATGAAACTCCTCCCATTGTAGAGCCTGAGCCCTCAAAGAAGAGAGGTGGACATAGATCAGAGTTTTCTGCCAAAAGGTTGTGGCTAGACATGAAAATGCACTTGCTGAAAATCATTACCAAGTAGGAGGCACTTTAGTATTTTAATGAAAGAATATGTAAAAACCTGATATTGTCGGAATAATTTTGAGTTGCACATAATCATGTTTGTTGAATTATCACAGGTAAATAGTCAAAGTTGTATAAATTCAGTTGAGTTAGGAATTATGTTAAAATATTGGGAAGAAATAAGGACATATTTATACATTGGATCCAAAAAGATAAAATCTACTTGATTTTTAAATAGGAAGATGATGAGAACCAAAAGAAGGGAAATCTAATTTTTAAAAGAAATAGATAAAGTGCCTTCAAGGGAGCTCAGATGTGTCTAGTTTCTGTGACTATGTGAAAGAGGTGGGCTTTTTGGATTATGAAGTAGACGTACTTCTTCATCTTTCCATGATAAACCTCATGTTCAAATTTGCAACAGAGAACCTCCCACATACATGTGGCCCTTGACTGTATACGTAGTTTAGTCAGATTTCTAATACTGTGTGTATATCGTGCATATTCACAAAGAACAGTCAAAAGTAATAATTATATTCCTATAATCACAGCATTTGGAGAGGCTAAGGCAAGAGGCATAAGTTCAAGCTTAGTCTGGGCAATTTAGCAAATTAGTAAGACCATGTCTCAAAAAATAAAAAGGGATGGGGTATAGCCCAGCCAAAGGTCCTGAGTTCTATCCCCAGTGCTGAAAAAAAATTAAAGTATATATTATAGTTTAGTACCTAGCTTCTTCTTTTAATGAATCTTCATATTATTTTGCCAAAGAAAGGTTTCCTTGCAATTCTTCCACTGTAGTTCTTCTGATTACTATGACTTTGGAGTTTTTAAAAAGTTCTTTCTTGAGTTTATATATTGTGAAGAACTAGAAGTTCTTCTCCTGAAGCCTGTTGTTGTAGTTTGTTAATTTGAGGATTTGGCTGTGACGGGGGTCAGAAGGTAGAGAACTGTCTGTCAAATTTGTATGGGTAGAGCTGATTTCAACCCAGCTGCCAAGTTAGTGTTAGAGTTTTCATTTTACAACATGAAAATGAATTGTCATCTGTGACTTTAGAATCATGAAGACCTTCTAGAACTTTCCAGGCAATTACCTCATTTAAAAAGTAAATAAAGGATTCGTGATGTAGGTTTTTCTGCCCATGATTCTCCCTTCAGGATCAAAGACAAAAGTTCACATGTATTGACTCTCAATTTAGTGTTCTTCCTATCAATAAACATTTTCTCTGTTCAACAGATTTGGAGTTCATCCTTGGTCAGTGTTGTTCATTTGTTTGAGTTTTAACTGACAAAGAATAAACATTTCAGAAGTGTCAATGACTGATGAGTTTCATCACTTACATGTATAAGTAACTGGCCAAAATCACTTCACTGGCATTCGTCGAGCTCTCATAGGCTGGGTCTGAGATGTCAAATGCAACAATTGTAATGTATGATTGCTTGGTTTCACTGTTGTCCTGTATAATTATATTCTAGCTGGTCTATTTTTGATGATTTTTCATAAAGTGAAAATTTTGTTTTAATGGTATTTATCAAATTGTATTTTTATGAAAACAGTATTCTATAGAGAATGAAAATATAAAGCACTAAGTTAACTGGAGATTTTTACTATCTAGTAAAGCAAAATTGTTTTTCACACATAGATGAAATAAGAAATAATGTGATTTTCCTGCATAACAAACACAGCTTTGTTTATCAAGCTACAACTTGCCTCTTGTGTAAGCCAATTATTTTCATTTTCAGAGAAGAAGTTTTATAAAGCAGACCAAGTTTAAGTTTGTGATACTAAAAAACATTTTGCCAGAGTACTCCACACCCCAAGAGGTCACCTCTCTTCAGCATATCCTCATAGCACAGATGTTATCTGGCTGATATTTGTGTCCATACTTTATAATATTACTTTTGCAAATTTTAAATTATTATACTTTTTGATTCATGATAACATTATCTATTCCCCATCATTTCCCATGTTATTTTAGAAATCTAGATATCAGTCCTTTTTTTTTTTTCATACCAAGGATTGAATTTGGGACTTCGAGCTTACAAACAGGTTCAGTGCCACTGAGCTAAATTCTTGGCCCCAATTCTTTGTAAAAAAATGTTGTCACTCAGCAGCATGTTCCAGGGGTTGCTTTGGCCAAGGTATTATGGGGTCTGAGCTACCTTTGCAAAGATGGGAAACAGTAGCTCCTTACTGAAATGTTACCCAACACAGTAAGGTTTTTTCCTTCTGTTTTCATCTGTGTATCTTCACACACACACACACACACACACACACACACACAGAGTTGAAAACTACCAAGTTCAACCTCGTGCAAAGTATTTCTTTAGGTCTGTTAGGATTTTGGCAAATGCTAACATCTCTGCAGCTGTCCCACCTGCCAGCCATTTTTCTTACAACTACTGTGTGCTCTTATATCCCATTTTACAAGAAAAGACCTGGGCATAAAAAACTGAAGTAAGATGTTCCTTGGTTCAGGGCAGAAGTGGAATCCAGCCTGGCTGATGGAAGCAATCCCACTTTCATTCCTTTGGACCTTTAAGATTCGTTCATCTTCAGAAGTCTTCCAGTAAAATCCCTTTACACACTACTGGTATTTATTAGCTAATTATCTATTCATGGATGAATTTCTGATCTTTTCAAGCAGAGCCAATAGCTGAGAACAGGGTCTAGAAGAAAATAAATAGGTGGAGTGGGAGCATATGTGTTTGGGGAGAAGAGTAGGACGGAGCTGGGGTGCAGCTGCAGTCGAGCACTTGTCTGACCTGCACGAGGACCTGGGTTCCATCCCCAGGACCAAAACAACAGAGAGGTGAGGAGAAAGTGGGTGAACAAGGTGGCAGGAAGAGGGATGAGAAAAGCACTGAGAAAGGAGCTAAAATATCCCAAGATGCCATCTTTCTACCACATACTATATACAATATTTGACTCTTAATTTGGAAATAAAAAGTTTAATAAAATAATAACTAAAAGCTATCCTGGGGTGTGAAGAATGACAAGAAATTATAAAAATCTGAGTGGTGACTGAAGAATATTTGAATTGCAGGTATTTATACAGAAAGTTTACAATATAAAAAAAACTTTGCCTCTTTTAAAAAGCCATGGCAAGTAAATAAAAAGGGAAATACAGTCGCATAGTATTTGAAAGTACAGATTAATTAAACGTACCTACTTAAAAATGTTCAAGAGAGGGCTAGAGATTTAGCTCAGTGGTTCCGGCGCCTGGCTCACAAGTGCAAGGTCCTGAGTTTGATCCCCAGTAACCACATACAATGCTGGGCATAGTGACTTACGCCCATCAGCAATCAATACCACACACCACAGTGGCAGGTGTGGTAGCTCACGCCTGTAATCCCAGCACTTGGGAGGCAGAGACAGGAGGATTGCTGAGTTCGAGGCTTGCCTGGGCTACATAGTGAGCTCAGAACCAGCCTGAACTACAAAAGCGAGACCCTGTCTCAAAAAAAAAAAAAAAAAAGAGGTAGAAAAAGGTCATCCTTATGAATGCTGTAAAAGCAAAAGCAGTAGTAATGTTAATATCTAACACAACTGAATTAAAGTTAAAAAAATGTTTAAAGGATATCTCATAAAGAGGAAGAACTCAAGTCCAATAGTGAACTTTATGTCCCTAACAGTGTAACTGAGAACTATATAGAGCAAAACAAATAGAAATACAATGAAAAACATTGACAAAGTCATAATCATAGGTACTCACTTAGAACTCAACAAGTCAAATAGGAAAAGGTAAGAACAGACATAATGGATTTGGATAGTTTCATTAACAAGGTTGCTACATGGAAAGAGAATTCTTATTTTATAATGCAAATGAATAGTCATTAGAAATTTGTCTCAAAGGAAATCTATAAATTCCAAGATGACAAAATTGTATAGACAGTGCGCACCTTATACAATAAGTAAATAAGCAACAAAAAGATAGAAGGTTAAAAAGCTAATCGTAACTCACCTGGATTAATTAGAAATCAAAGTATAAATTATCAACAAGGTTATGACCAGGCCAGCTGTCATGTGCCAAGAGTGTATGCCAGGGACACCTGGGGCCACAGATACGGTGGTGTTTACTGGGAATCCCTTACCCCAAATGCTTGGGCCCAGGAGTCATTCAGATTTCAGATGTTTCTGGATTTTTAAATATTGTCATATACATGGTAAGACACATTGGAGGTAGAGCCCAAGTTTAAACATAAAATTCAACTATTTTTCATATACTTTGTGAAAGTATATATGAGCAGCATTATATATAAAGTATATATAAATATATATACAAAGTATATATACAAAGTGTGTGTATATATATGTATGTATATATACATATATATATATATATAAAATATATATATTGAGCAGCATTTCCCAGGGAGAGTTTCTTTCTTCCAGTTTCCATCATGTGCACTGGGCTTGGACTTAGGCTCTTGGCTTTGATTTTTATGTGATTTGGCCTGAGGGATTCAAGGGTAACTACTTCCTTTAACTGGAAGCATCTGTCTCAAGCAAAAAAGAAAATTCAAAACTTGTACTTGAGTCAAAAGAGCTGGGTCCATACCTTAAATTGGACGTCTGAGGTATGGCCCCGGGTGAGGGTGGGGGAAGATCCGACTCACTATCTGTTTTTGTTAACAATGTTTTTGTATATCTTAAATGATATTTAAATTTATACATACTATTCTTTTTTTTTTTTTTGAGACAGGGTCTTACTTTGTAGTTCAGGCTGGCTCTGAGCTCACTATGTAGCCCAGGCAAGCCTGGAACTCAGCAATCCTCCTGTCTCTGCCTCCCGAGTGCTGGGATTACAGGCGTGAGCCACCACTCCCGGCACTGTGGCATGTGGTATTGATTGCTGGTGATACATACTATTCTTAATTTTGTCTCTTGCTCCCAAAGCCTGAAATGGTCACCATCTGTCCTGTCAGGGTAAAGTTTGCCGGTCTCTTCTTGAAGGATTGCCTCAAAACATATTTTACTGAGGAGACCAGCCAAGTCTGCCTGTCTAGGTGTCATATCAAAAGAAAAAAGTGGAAAAGAGGGCTCCCCTAGGAACCTACACTATTGTTCTCTCTTGATTTTATTTGTCTTCTCCCCAACCCTATTGATTTCCTTCTTCAATCTATGACTATGATCTTATCTCACAATTCTTAAGAAATGAATTTCTCGTGAGCCACTGTTCCGTAGTGCTGAAAGGACGGAGAGTGGTCACTTTCTCCCCAGCAGACCTTCTTCCTCACAGCCCACTCCTAGTCCCCGTTGACCTGGGGTACACATTTATCAGTGGATTTAAACAATGTTCTCAAAGGTCATCTTTTTACTCTAAATGGTGTTTTTTTTCTGTCTATCCCAACTTCTATGTTTTCAGAAACTTCTCTTCTTCCTAAGCCTCCTTGCTTCCATGACAAAGAATCTCCTCTTTCTGACTGACTTCCTGGTTTCTTTTCCCTTAAGTGACAGTATTTATCATGATGCCGCCCGCCCCATGCTTCTTCTGTTATCCATTTAGTGTTCTCAACCCTCACTATGACCTAGCTAGCAGAGCTTTGAGAATCTTAGAAGTCTAAACTGTGATATAACATTCCCAGAATTTCCTAATCATTGGGATAGACCTGTTTTGGCAGGATTTTAAAATTTATGTCTAAAGTATAGAAGAATTGGGATGGGAGGTTGAGGAGTCCCACAGGGTTACCGATGGCACAAAGGCCTCAGAAGGAATGAAATAGCTATGTCCTCTGGACCTTGGACTGCAAATGTTACCTAGGGTGTTCAGAAAACGTCTCACTTCTGAACAGTAAGTCCTAATGTATGCTTGCCATGGCTGGGCCTAAGGCCTGGGAATCTCTCTGTTTACAGGTCCCCCAAGTGATACACTGAAGTTGGAACAGGGTGCTCAGAATGACTCCTGCCCCCAAGTCCACGTCCTTTTCTCTCCCAGTGCTCAGTTCAGCAAAGCTCAGAGCTCCCTAAAGCCTCACCTGCTGAGAAGAAAAAGAAGCAAAGGGGGGAACAAGCCCAGCACCAACACTTACCACTCTCTCTGGTTTTGGGGTCCCTTAGATACCCCATTCACTCTTGTGTGCTCATGGGAAGCTATGCATCTGCTACTTTACTTGTTCTGTGGAGCCAAAGCAGTTTCCGGTAACGTGCACATTTCTCCACCCCGGAATAAGGGGGCTGAGGGTGTTTGCTTTCATGAAACTTTACCTTTATTATCAAGAGAGGAGCTGGTGCCAAGATAAATCACCTTCGTGTCTGTGTTTTAAAATCTAATCATTTCTCTTAGATCTTTTTCCTGTGGGTGTTTCAAACTAATTACAAAGTGATACCTGGTTCTAGGGCTTCATGCCCTTGGAGGGTTAGGGAGTCTGAAGGGAGTTCACCTGCTTGAGTGAACAGCCCCGTTGAGCCTTGCTGTATTATACACTCTGTCGTAGAACAGAAATCTATCACTGTATAATGTATGTACGGTTCCTTTACACATTAATACTCCATCTTTCCAACCCAATTGATTTTTGCAAGTAGACAAAGGCTAACGATATGCTTATTGATTGTGGCTAAGCTCATTTTAAATGTATTTCATAATAAAGGGCATTTTTAGACTGAAACAAACCTTCACTTGTCCAGTGGGCAAGAAATGTTGTGAATTAGTTGAATTGAAATCTATCAATATGAAACAGTTACCACATATAGAAAGACATAGGTCTTTTTTTTTAACATTATGTAAAAAATTAGACTCTTAACAACTAGGATGTTCTTGCAAGCCATGGTGTGGATATCTAACACACTTCTTTCCTAAAAATTGACCCAATATTTTGTAAGTACTTGCCTCCTTCTTGCTGATTTTTTTGGTTCAAAATCTCTACTAGGCCTCAGCAATCCAGGGTAATCTCAAGAATAAACATATCCTAACGAATTGACCTCATCATCTCTAACTAGTAGTATAGACAGTGCAGAACCTGAGTCCAAACCAAACTGTAGCATCACTGCTTGTCCTTCAGCACTAAGTATTGTGTATTCTTGTGCAAAGCCAGACTGTGGCATTGGCTGAAGGACAAGCTCTTGAAAGATAGTAGCCATACTTCCTCCTTCCTGTCCAGCAGGAAGAGGAAGTGGTGTCATGGTTGGTTAAAGACTTTTATCTCATTTCTCTTAAGACTTCCCCCATAGGCTGTACTATGCTCACAAATTCTAAAGTGTTTTGTCCCCTAATTTCATACCATTTCTATGATCTCGGCTGCTTTCCCTTCTAACGCTCTGTAGTCATTTCAGGACGCCCCATGTCACAGAGATCACCAAATCCAGTGTCCTCTGCACATGCCCACTGGAGGCTGAGTAGAGCTGGACACAGCTGCAGGCCTGTCTGTGGACTTACTCTAGACATAGGTTTTTTAAAATTTTGTTTTCTCTGCTCTCCTTTTGTGTTTTTTATTTCTAATATGATCTTGCCGTGTGCTTACTATAATCCATAAAATATTTTTTAATTGTATAGTATTCAAAGTATAAAAAATTAGAATATATTTTCATTAAAAATATAAATTAATGTAAATTTTATAAGTCCTTTTTGTTTTCAAAAACATTTTTCTTTGAAAGTACTTAAAATTACCAAAAGGCAAAATAGAATTATACTTAAAGTTTTTATTTACAAAATGAAACTTTTAGATTTCATTCTTTAAAATTTTTAATGTTATTAAATGTGTTTTATAAAAAATAAAACCATTTGCAGTTTTAGCATTCATTAATATAAAGACTTGGTATCATATATTATACATGTTACAACTGGACCTATATAGATAATCAAATTTGATAGTAACAAGAATTGTTCATACTGCAGAATACTCCCCAGCCTCCGTTTGAAACCTTTGGAAATCCTTCCCAATTCCTAGGAACCTCTGCAACTTCCCACCAGCATCCAGAGAAGCCAGGAGAGGGTAGTTCAGTGCTGTGGGAAGAAGTGATCAGAGTCACACCAGAATCTGTTGTCTTCTTTTTATTTGAGAGGAAAGATTGGACAAGTTTATAAATTTGTTTTATATCCAACCAAATCCTCTTTACCTACAAAGTAGCATTTTTCTCTAAAACTGTCCTGATAGTTTCTGCATTTGGATACAGCCCGTTCTTGTATCACCCTTTTACGACAAAGGAGGTAGAGAAGTCTCTAGTAGCTTCAAATGTCATAGGCATTGTGACACATGCCTGTAACCCCAGGACTTTGAGAGCATACGGCAAAAGGATTGCAAACTCAAGCCTAGCCTGGGCAATTTAGCAAGAACCTGCAAACCACTCCCCTCCAAAAAACAAAACAAAATGGCCTGGGATGTAGCTCAGTGCAAAGACCCTAACTTGAATCTCTTATGCCAGAAAAAAAAAACCCAAAAAACAAAAAACAACACTCACAATAATGGATGTTTAGTACTCAAGTCATGGTGTCTGGGTATGGAAATTCAGGGTCTGAGGACCTGTGGCAGTCTGACCAGGGCCAGGTCTAAGGGTGGCTGTAATATTGATAAAACTAAGTAAGCTACTTGAAAAAAAAATCTAGGTTCATTCTGAAATGATTCAAGATAACTTGCCCAATTTTTGAAGCTGATAAAATAAGTTAAAATCTTATTTTTTTAAATCTAGTTTTAAAAATGTTTCTATTCATCATCATATAGGAGGTCCTAGTAACGCAATGACAAGAAAAGGAATATTATGCATTTATGAGTAGGGAAACAATTCTATCAAAGTATTGTTTCTTTATAAATTAATATTAGATTCAGTGCAATCAGTATAAAAATCTCCAGCAAATTTATTTTTTTGTATATTGACAAACAGTCTGTAAAGTTTATGAGAAGAGGCAGAAGACCTAAAAATAGCCAAGATAATATTAAAGAATGAGGGCTGGAGATTTAACTCAGTGGTTCTGGCGCCTGCCTAGTAAGCACAAGGTCTTTGGTTTGATCCCATTAACCACACACAATACTGGGGGTGAGGTGACTCACACCCACCAGCAACCAGTACTACACACCACAGTGCTGGGCGTGGTGGCTCACACCTGTAATCCCAGCACTTGGGAGGCAGAGGCAGGAGGATTGCTGAGTTCGAGGCTTGCTGGGCTACATGGTGAGTTCAGGGTCATCCTGAACTACAAAGTGAGACCCTATCTCAAAAAAAAATAAAGAATGAAGTTGGATGTCTGGCACTACCATGACCTCAAGACTTAAATATAAAGTTACAGTAATTAAGACAGTGAAATGTTGACAAAAGTACAGACAGATAAGTAAAGCAGGATACAGAGTCCAGAAATAGAGCCAAATAAATACAGTCAAATGATCTACAAGAAAGGAGTAGGGACTGGAGATTTAGCTCATTGGTTTTGGCGCCTGCCTTGCGAGTGCAAGGTCCTGAGTTTGATCCCAGTTACCACATACAATGCTGGGCATGGTGACTCACGCCCACCAGCCATCAATACCAAATACCACAGTGCCGGGTGTGGTGGCTCATGCCTGTAATCCCGCACTCGGGAGGCAGAGGCAGGAGGATTGCTGAGTTCGAGGCTTGCCTGGGCTACATAATGAGCTCAGGGCCAGCCTGAACTACAAAACGAGACCCTATCTCAAAAAAAAAAAAATCAAAAAGAAAAAGAAAAGAAAGGAGTGGGCTGGGGATTTAGTTGAAATAGTACTGTGCCTACCTTGGAAGCACAAGGGTCCAAGTTCAATCTCCAGTAGTGCAAAAAATAAATAAATAAATAAAATACAATGAAGGAACAAAGGTGATCCACTGGGGAAAATGTAGTTTTTTCAACAACTTGTACCAGAACAACTGAACATCTACATGCAGGGGGGGGGGGAACCCAAAAATAATAATCTGGAAACAGATCTTATGCCTTCCATAAAGTTGAAATGGATTATAGTCCTAGAAGAAAACACAAAAGTATAAAATTTCTGAGATAATAAGAAGAAATCTAGATACTTCCAGTTTGTTGCTGACTTTTTAATACAACCCTGAAGGCATGACCTTCTGTAGTTTGGATCTGAGCTATCCCCCAAAGACCCGTGTATTAAAGCCTTGTTTCCAGGATAGAGGAGCTCTTGGAAGGGGGCGGAACCTTTAAGAAGAGTGACCTAGGGGGAGGTCTTTAGGACCTCTGAAGTAGAGTGTGTCCTTGAAGTGGAGGACAGAGTGGCATTTGCTTTCTCTCCTCTGTGGTCCTGGGCTCTAGGAGATGAGCAGCTTTGCTTTGTCAGTGCTGTTATGGTTTGTGTCTAGATGTCCCCCTAAAGCCTCACGTAGTCATAGGCGGGGCTTTTTCAGAGGTGGCTGAATCTACAGTGTGTGATGGTGGGAATAAGGATGGATGGTTAGTAAAACAGTCCCCTGATTGGTTTGGCACCGCTGTCGTCCCAGTGACCTAGACAGAGTATAAAAGAGGCAGAAAGAATCTGCTAAGGTCCTTTGCTTGCTTTGCTCCCTTATGCTTGCCAAAAACTGATTCTCCTCTGCAGTGCCTGTCTGCTATGCCACCCTGCCTTGAGCTAGCTGATTGTAGACTGCAACATTTACAAACTGAGCTAAATAAACCTTTCCTCTCTTAATATTTGGATGCTAGGAATTTTGTCCCAGCAACCAGAAAAGTTACCACAACACATGCTCACCACCATGATATGCTGCCTTACCACAGGCCCAAATACAACTTGGCCAATTGATTGTGGACCAAACCTCTGAAATGGTAGCCAAAATAAACCTCTGTTTATATGATGATTTGTCAAGTATTTTCATAGTGACCAAAAACCAAATAAAAAAATGATCCACCAAAGAATTAGTAAGCTAAATAATGTAAAAAAAATTTATGCCCTATGAAAGACATTGTCAAGAGAATGAACAGACAATCCCCATATTAGGAGAAAATATCTGTAGGAAAGGTATGTGATAAAGGATTGTTATCCAAAATATACAAAGAACTCTTACAAGTCAACATTAAGAAAATAACCCATTAAAAAAAGCACCAAAATTTTAACAGCACCTATTTATATATAGATGGCAAAGAACATATATAGATGGCAAATAAGTATAGAAAAATATGTTCCACAATATATGTCATCAGGGAAATGTAATTAAATTAAAACAAGATACCACTATACACCTACTAGAATAGCCAAAATTGGAACACTGACAACACCAAAAGCTATTGAGGATGTGAAAAAATAGGAAATCTCATTCCTTGCTGGTGGGAATAGAAAATAATTTGGACAGACATTTTTGAAATTTCTTTAAAACAGAAACATACTCAGTGCACAATCCATTAATCACACTTCTTGGTGTTTACCCAGTGATACTGGAAACTGTGGATGGGGCCATTGTAGCAGTTTACTTCATAACTGGCAAAACTTAGAGGAAACAACCAAGAAATCCTTCTGTAAGTGGAAGGATAATAAGCTATGATACATGCAGTCAATGGATTATTATTTATCACTATAAATGCATGAAAAGACATGGAACTAATTAATGCAATAGGTCAACCTAAAAAGGCAATGTACTATTTGAATCCAAATATATGACATTCCAGAAGAGGAAAACTATGGAGACGGGAAAAAAGATCAGTAGTTCTAGGGGGTAAAGGAGGGATAAATAAGTGGAGCACAGAGGATCTTTAGGGCAGTGGACTACTCTGTTGAAAACTATAATGATGGGTACATATGTATTTTTCATGTACAGTGCCAAGTGTGAACTCTAATGTGTACTACTGAACACTGGATGATTATAATGTAAACAGATTCATCCATGGTGATAAATGCACAGTCTGGTGGGGACGTTAGAAATGGGGGAAGCTGTGCACAGGTGATTCCAGGAAATCTAGAGGATATCTTCTTAACTCTCAATTTTGCTATAAAGGTAACACTACTCAAGAAAGATAGTCTTGGGCCGGGGATTTAGCTCAGTGGTTCTGGCATCTGCCCTCCAAGTGCAAGGTTCCAAGTTTGATAGCTGGTAACCACATACCACAGTGCCGGGCATGGTGGCTCATGCTCACCAGCAATCAGTACCACATACCACAATGCAGTGAGTGGTGGCTCACACCTGTAATCCCAGCACTTGGGAGGCAGAGGCAGGAGGATTGCTGTGAGTTTGAGGTTTGCCCGGGCTACATAGTGAGCTCAGGGCCAGCCTGAATTACAAAGCAAAACCCTGACTCCAAAAAAAAAGGTCTTTTTAAAAAATGGTTTTGTTGCCATAACTTCATATAAATTATTTCCTGATCTAAGATTTTATTCCCCACCTAACCAGGCGAGCTCTGATGTATGAACAGGTACATGGAGTCTAAGCTACAGAGGCATGCTCCTGCTTCTCAGCCTTCATTGAATAGTTAGGTTCAAGACGAGGAAAAGCAGCAGGTTCAGCTGAATAGTACCCTTCAGGAAGGCAGTGCAGAGAAGCCTAGGAAGTAATTCAGCATTTTCATGCATAACAAACAGATGAGAGGAGACCTGGAGCCAGGGATCGTTGGCTTGTGGCTTTCAAGCATGGGGTGACCTGCTTGGGATTACAAGGGAGAAGGATTTCAAGTTCAAGACCAATCTGAGCAATTTAGCAAGATCCCGTTTCAAAATACCAAAGTAGGGCTATGGATGTAACTCAGTGGTAGAAAGTCCCTGAGTCCAATACTGGAAAAAAAAAAAAGTGTGGAGTGAAAAGGAAAGGAAATTTTAGGAATAAGAAGAGGGCATATAACAAGCCATTCAGTGAATACAAACCCCAAGCCGGGTGGCCTAGTGCCTAACTCAGAGTTCTTGTCTCACAAAGTCTAATCGACCGGTAACGAGGAAGTGAGAAAGTAAATTTGAAAAACTTCGAAAACACAGCTTCTGCTCGAATTCCAGCCCTTCTTCAGGGAGAGAAAGACCCTGACCCACTTGGTTTGAGGTCAGTCATCAAGGCCACCCCATGTCTAGCTGTGCAGCCAGCAGAAAATGCAGAGGCTGTTGAAGCGCTTCGGTTTCCGTTCCAAGACGATCTGCATGACATTTGGGTCAATCAATCTAGAGATAATGATTCTCGCTGCAGAGCTGTGCACACCCAATCACAAAAAGAGGGTCCCCAATTGATTTTTGTGGACTGCTTTCATTTTCTCAGAAAGCTTTTCAGGTCAAACACTGGCGGACTCGAGGGTGCTGATAGGAGGTGGCATATTGCCATCTTCTCTTGCCCAGGGATGTCTAAATCATCGTGCTCTGTTGAATAAAATTGAAATCATCACGCCCTTTAAGGAACTGAAAGGACATTTTAAAGCAGGTTTTTAAATCTGGGGGTAGAGTGGGCTTGGTGGGGAATACAGCCTTTGCCCAGAGGAGACACACACACACACACACACACACACACACACACACACACAATTTATTTGCCTTCTCAGAAGAAATTTCTCACAGCAGCGCAGTGAGACTAAAGGATCTTTGAGGCTCCTTTCCACCACTGCTTGTCTATCTCGGCTGCGTGGACTTCATCGCAATACCATCCAAATTAAAGTATAAGGAAGCATAATGAATAGTTAAAAGGATAATTAAAACCGGCAACTGGCCTTGTTTCTCTCCTGAACTGATGGATTTAGGCCGTGTTGTGGGTATTTTTGAGGACACAAAAACTATTAATTTATGTGTGAAAAGAACAATGAATTAATCCTAAAGATCCCAGCAGCCTTTAAAGACCCAAATCATATGTTGAGCTCGTTTAAAACGTGCATAGGAAATTAAGGTGGAATAAAGCCCTTTGATTTCAAAAGTGCATCTATATTTGCTGTCCCTGGGATATCTGCAGGGTCATTATTCAGAAAGGTTAAGGAGGACTTTATTTTTTTATATTCCCTATGTATTTCCCAGTTACAGCGCACCATGGTGCATTTCAACTTATAAAGAGAAGGAGATAAAAAGGGGGGAGGGGAGCTTTTTATTCACTTTCCACTTAATTTCCTTGCCTCCACGCCAGTCCCAGCTTAATGAATGTAATTGCTACCTTTGATGAAAATACTATTATCAAGATCACACATTACATTCGAAAACAGTTTTTCTTTAAACACAGCTACTGCAGTCTCTAATTATGCATGTAACAAGTGTCTCCTCAACAAAAGAGCATGTTGTCTAAAATTGCTAGGAATTGGAGCAAGGCAAATTTGAACAAAGGACAGATTAGATTTGCTCCCCGCTCCACAAAGCCCATCCCTCTGATTAATTTCCTGCAAAAACTAAAACAATTCTCTTAAAAGACGCTCACCCCCTTCTTCAGAATGATCCATATGCCGTTTGGGTCTTTCTATAGGATGATAATGGCCTCTGATTTGAACCCGTGTTAGGAAATAAGAAAAGGCTTTTATGAACTTCCTCTTTCATATGCAAATGAGAAGCACAAGATCTTGAGGGATAATGAGCCCCTCCCCAAAAGTGACTTTTCAGTGGCTATAAAAGAGCTTACTGGTAGGGGAAGGTCTGCGTTGAGTATGTTCAACCCAATTATTTTATTAGTTTCAAGCAATGAGGCATCTTTGCAAAAAAACTTCTGTTATCTGTTGAGACAGGGTGACAATAGCTTTTGTGGGGTGGCCTTCTGTAGACTTACACACAAAATTTTAAAAATGGATTTGTAATTAAATCAAAAATACTCATACAGGGTTTGAAAGAGTATAGATTTTAATTGCATTTTGGTATTGATTTAAAGGGATTCATTGCACAAGTTACTAAGTAAATCAGATGAGATCGTCCTGAATTTCCGTTTTTCTACATTTACCAAACATGAGAGGGAGCAAAATGCTCCTGAATGGGTGACTCCTGTACTGTCTCCCCAGCATCCTTCAAACCCAGAAGAAAAGCCAAGTTCAAATCCAGTAGGACACTAGTCATGACTGTGAAGCTCAGAGTCTGACAGCCGGGGCTCGGATCTTAGCTCACAACTAACCATTTGTGTGACCTGGAAGAAAAATCATCTTCCTATGTCTTTATCTCTTCAACCTTAAAATTGCAATAACATTAAGAGGCCAGTGAGAATTAAATAAGACTTGTGAAGTGTTTAAAACAATACCTGGCACAGGGTAAATACTTATGAGCACTTAGGACCTGGAAGACCACTGGCATCTAATGAGATCAGCTTTTCGATGTTCTGTCCTATGCCCAGAGTCCCGAGGAAATGGCACTGAGAAGCCTGTGCCTGTCCGGAAAGCTTTGCGAGAATTCAGTTTAATCACCAGTCCAATTATTTAGATAGAGGGTGACCAAACGTGCACTTTTGGTTAATTTTATAACATACTATATCAAGAACTATATAAATTTATCAAATTCATTTAAGACAAGAATCAGCTGGTTGAAATGACACCTGCCCGAGTGTTGCTTGGTATAATATATAAACAAACACACTGCGTGAGTGATACCCAAAGGAAACTGTGAAGTAGTTAAGGAGGCTGCAGTTAGGTCTGAAGCATTTTTTTCTTAGAGACAGAGTCTCACTATGAAGTTTGTGTTGGTGCCGAACTCAGTATGTAGCAAAACTCAGGGTTAGGACCTGGATACACAAAAAGAACTGCCGTGTTTGTGGATTCTCATTATTCCAAGATGCATTACCTGTGTCTTCCAGGTTAATTCCTCGGGGCAGCAAATATAATCATAATACTGTGTCCCCTGAAGAACTAACCACCTTCTGTCTCACTAACATGTGCTAATTTTTTCAGTTAAATGAGAAAAGAGGTTGTATGCTCTTGGGGTGATTTTTTCCAATACTCAAAAGAATTAATTAGAAGGGAACTGCCAACCAACAAAAATACACCTATGGAAGTAGTATCCACTGAAATTTCCTTTCTGCTGAGCTCTAGTATCTGTCTTTGCTCCACCCACACCCTATCATATCATCATATCATATATCATATCATATCATTACTGCCTCTCTCACTAATTGTCAAGATGTTCTAATCATAATTACAAAACCTATGTAAATTGATTGTGAAATGAAACTGCAATTTTGGCCATTCTTGTGGGATTTCATAGAGTTGTGAAAACAATGCTGGGGAAGCCTTTGAATTCTTTTTTTTTTTTTTTGAGACAGGGTCTCGCTTTGTAGTTCAGGCTGGCTCTGAGCTCACTATGTAGCCCAGGCAAGCCTCGAACTCAGCAATCCTCCTGCCTCTGCCTCCCGAGTGCTGGGATTACAGGCGTGAGCCACCACGCCCGGCAGCCTTTGAGTTCTTTGCAAAGCCCTTGACAAAAGAGGATCTGGCCATTCCTGAGTTTAAGAAGAAGAAAAAAAAAATAAAGAGGATCACACAGAAGATCCTCAAAAGAGAGTGATTTGAGTGCCATGGGTTAAGATATGTCCTTGTGATAATGCGTGAGATGTCTGGGTAATTTTACTAAATGACACTCTCTAAAATCACACCGTGAGAATCAAGTGCAAAGCGTGACCTATGGAACAAGCCATCATCCAGTTTGGTGCTGAATCTGACCTCTCACCCCCAAGTCACACCTGATCCATGCTTTTCTCAGTCTAAGATTATAGGTGCTATTGTAGCCTTAACATTAATATATATTTAATGATATTAGTAATATACATTTCATGAGTTTTAAAACAAATTCTACATCAAGACGTTTTTTGTCTTCATAGTTACTAGAAAACAGGAAGTCTTTGTTTTAAATAATTCTGTTTAAAGTTTGATTTTGTCAGGATTTTTGTCTGTTTAAGTGGGATTTTGACAAAATTTTTAGGATGACAAAGATCCCCAGGGGACACCTTGGAAATAATATATACATTCTTATATTAGGGGTTCAGGGCTCCTAGTTTTACCGTTTATACACCTTTGGCCAGTGTGGCCAAAAAACAGAGAGAGAGAGAGAGAGAGAGAGAGACAGAGACAGAGACAGGGAGATGGAGAGAGAGGAAGGAGGGAGGGAATGGGAGGAGTCAGTTCTCCTGAACTTTTCCCTCTGGGCTGGCAGGTCTGTGCTATGCGGGTGAGGAGGGCTGTCCTCAGCTTGTGTAACCTTTGTTGTAGCAAAAGACATGGGAATTTCTGTGGCCAGCGATCTGAAGGAAAGGGTCAGGGGCTGAACTCCAGGCCAGAGTGCTAGTGCTGGAGCCTTGGATGTAAGAGGGTCCAAGGAGCAGCCCAGGAAGCCACCCCGGTTGACCTCAGCAACACGGCTGCAACTGGAGAATAAACTCTTCGAGGACCAGGCAGTGTTTTCAGCCCGCCCTTACCATCCTGTGAGAATGGAGCTGCCAGAGCTGAGGCTCAGCAGAGCCCAGGAAGGATGGTCTGTACCCACCGTTCTGTTCTTGTGCAGGAGCCTTCCAGCCCCCAAGCAGCTCGCTTGCTGGAGGAAGGCGCCCTCGAAGAGGCCCAGGGGGCCTGGGCAGCGCAGGGAGCCAGGGCGCTACGTGTGCAGGCAGATGGTTCCTTGAAGGCGCCCCCAGAAAGCCCCGCACATCTGTCCTCTGTCCCATTCTTCATTCTGCCAACTCTGGAAATTATGTAGCGTAATTGTCCTAAGGATTCTCAACTAGGGATGGCGTTAAAGACACGTGAGCTTTGAGGCAGCATCTCCGAGCCTTGATGGCCGCGCAAATGGCCGGCCATTTCCTGGTCCACTGGGTAGGGAATTAGCACACCGTGTGCGGGAGGTGCTCCATCTGTCTTCCTGCTCTTCATCCCCGGCGGCAAGGTGGAATCGGCACCTAACCTTTGAGTCCATGAAGGATAATGCCCCAAGTGCTCCCGGGAGCGGCGCTGCCCTGGGACGGTCACAGCATGGCATCTGGACCTCCCAGAGGGCCCCGCTAGGCCCTCTGTGGCTGAGGCAGTTGATGGCTAAGGGCTGGGAAGGGGTCGTGGACCCTGGGTGGCAGGGGGGGCACCTAGCCTCTACACCAGCTCTTTGCCCTATTTCTGGGTAAGAGGGGTTGGGTGACAGAGTCCTCTGGTCTCATCAGTAAGTCAGATTTCATTTACCTGATCCCAGGGTTGCCCGCCCAGAAAGCCTCTGGCCAACACAGCCCTCAGCTTCTCTCTGCCCAGGGGGAGCAGCCGCCCACCCTCCTCATGCCCCGCCCCTTGCTTCTCCAGGCCGCCTCTGCCTGTGGCGTCCTGGGCTCCCTCTCAGCTGGGGCAACTGCCCGGCTTCCTTCCTGGGAAGGCGAGAAGGTTGAGAGAAGCCAGGGTCCCCGGAAGTCCCCGCCGCCCACTACAGGATGCCTCCAACGGCCAGCTGGCCTCCACGGCCTGGGCCTCTGCCCGCATGGTGACTGGAGTTCGGGGAGGGCTTCCGCTGAGCTCCCTGGGGCTCCCGGCCTGGGCAGGACTGTGATTTGCCCTATGGGACTGTGACCACAGTGGTTGGCCTGGCGCTCGCTTGGAAGATTCGTTCTACCACTCCTTCCTGGTATGAATCCTGTCCTGGTGAGCCAGGAAGGGAGGGGACAGCAGGGCTGGGCTGGATCACGTAGCAGGTTGCAACTGGGGGTGAGTTCTTTCACCCACCTGGGGCTCATTTCATCCATTTTAACTGACTGCATGGACCAGACAGTGGCTAAGAATCCTTCCGGCTCTGGCCTTCCAGAAGATTCTAGAAATGCAGAAGGGCTTAGAAAACATGCTTTCTAGCCTTGTACTGCAGGGTGGAAGGTTTAGGGCCAAAAAACATTGAACGATGTGCTTCAAAGCCCCAGCAGCTCAGGCAGTCACAGGAGAAGCACGAGCTGAGCTGGACCCGAGCTAAAGAGTTGCCATCTGTCTCTTGCGGACGCCAAAGACTTCCAGGATCTGGCCTCCCCATGACAGGGAGGAAAGGCTGCGGCTCGGTCAGCCACCTGGTACCCCATCTGCTTAACCGACTTCACGTGCTTGTTCTCCTGTTCATGGCTACATTCACACCTTCAGTGCTTTGTGAGCTCCTATTTGCTCCTCAAAACCTGATGCTGTTGTTGCCCTGCTTTCCCTCAGAAGCAATGAAGTCCTCTTCTCTCTACCTACACCACTGTCATCACACAGGCCTCGCCTCTGTGGTAGCACCTGGAAGACTTCATGAGAGGGCAGTGAATCTGAAGTCAACTTCGGTAAAGGCATGAATGAGAGGAAGAATTGAGACAAGCAAATGTGTGTGAGGACATCCCAGGAGAAGGGTCACGTGGGCAACAGCCAGAGGGGGAAACAGCTCACAGGTCAGCAAGGAACCAATGTGGCCAAGTGTGGGGGAGGGGAGCACCCATCCCCTTTCTGGTCACTCAACTCACAGACACCGTGAGTCTTCTAAGCCCATCTGACAATGTCTGGAGAGCTTTATCTGAGAAGCAGCACATAGTAAATGCTTGATAAATAATCCTTAAATGAATTAGAGAATTTGGGTTCTGAGGAAGTGGGCAGGGCAGGGCCGGCGTGGCACCAGGGTTCAGTGGCCCAGGCCCATACAGGTTTGGCAAACAAAATGCAAGATGCTCAGTTAAAACAATAGATAATTATTTAATAAAAATTTCTGAAATATTGCCCATGGCATACCTACAATTAAACAGTTGTGCACCATTTCTCTGAAATTAAAATCACATTAGTGTTTTTATTTGTTTGCTTATTGGGGGGGTCTGAAAATCTTATTCATTTGATTATTTTTGCTTGTTTTATACCCTTTCCTCTTTTCACTCTGTTATATTTATCTCTTGCTTTTCTCACCAGGATGACCTCAGAGTTACAAGGTAGCTGCTGCAGCTCCAGCCTTTATGTTTTTGATTTAGGAAAACAGAAAGAGACAGGAAGAACAAAAGAACACCTGTCTCTCATGTGAGAGCCTTTTTTCAAGAGATTTTCTCCACCAAATATAGGCTGATTCTTTGATGATAAAAAGGAGTTTATTTTGTTAGATGTGATAGATACTGTGGATATGTAAGAAAGTGTCCTTTTTTTGGAGATGTATCCTAAAATATTATAAGGTAAAATGTCATGATACCTGTAATTTATTTTTAACTACTAGGTGAAACAAAAGAAGCAAATATGACAGAATATTAACAACTATTAAATCTATATTTAGTTGATCATTATCCTAATCTTTTCACATTTCCTTATGCTTGAAATTATGTTTACTTAAAAGTTTCAGTTTTTTATGAGACAGATTACCCATGATCTTTGCTGACAACAACATTTGCTGTCTTCTCATTGGCCACCCCTGCAGAAAGAGAGGGCGGGGCGTATGGACGCTGGATACAATCAGAATTCTGTCTGTGAGGAAGAAGGGCACAGTGGAGCTCAGTGCCTTTCCAGAACCCAGCCCCTCCTAGTCTCCACCAGGAGCCTCAGTACGATGATTAGGGCACAACAGCTGCTCCTCCAAGGGGAGGTGTTTGGAGGGGACCTGCCTAACCCCAAACCTGTGGAGGCCACAGCTAGTTCACCTTTTGCACTTCTCTGTGCTGCGTAAGTTTGCTGGAACCCTATGGCCAAGTGTCTAAGGAAGAACATGCAGCCCAGCTCTTTCCCTCGCAGATACCCGGGGATTTCCCAGCTTCCTGGACTTGGCCCAAAGTGTGAAAGGAAGCTCCTTGAACAGAAAGCCATGTTTGGATCCCAATCAGACAACTTGGGCCCCTTAGGTTTCTTTTTCAACTAACCAACAGCACATATACTTTTCTGCCTTGTGCATGCTTGGCACATAGGAGAACTATTTTGGAGATTTGGGGCTGGGTGGCACTGGCAGGGAGCAGAACTGACGGCCCCTGGCCGAGGAGTGGATCGTGGCAGCACATGCAGCACTATGTTGTTCCACCAGCAGAAGGAATACAGTACTGGCTCATGCTGCAAGACGGATAAAGCACAGAAATTTTATGGTGAGCTCTTGTGCTGATCCTGAAGAACCCTATACTATACCAGTGCTGCTTTCTCTGGTTTACGTGAACCATCAGAATGGGCGAATCTAGAGAAACAGAAAGCAGGTAAGCGGTTGCCTAGGGCTGAGTAGGTGGCTGAGTGAAAATAGGCAACGATCACTACTGGATGTGCCAGTTATTTTCTGGTGTTAAAAAAATGTCTGGAGTTTTCTTTCTTTCTTTTTTGTTTTTTGACAGTACCAGGGATTGAACCCAGGACCTCACACAAGCTAAACTAGTGCTGTCCTACTGAGCTACATCCCCAGTCCTAAAAAATGTCCTAAATTTGACAGTGGTGATGGTTTGTTGTATGTGCCTATGGATACATTAAAACCTAGTGAATTGTCCACATTTATTTATTTGTGGTGCTGAGCTACAGCTGTAGTCTTAGATCAAGCACTTTAAATGATAAGTTGTATGACACATTAGTCCTATATCAATATGCTTGTAATCCCAGCTGCTTGGGAGGCTGAGGCAGGAGGATCACAAGTTTAAGGCTAACTTGGACAATTTAGTGAGAACCTGTCTTTAAAAATAAGTTCAGTAGATAGATAGATGATAAAGAGGTAGATAGATAGATGATAAGATAGATGATAGATAGATGATAGATAGATAGATAGATAGATAGATAGATAGATAGATAGATAGATAGATAGATGATAGATAGGTGACAGACAGACAGACAGGATTAGGGGTGTAGTTGAATATTAAAGCACTTGCCTAACATATGTGAAGCTCTGGATTCAACCCCCAGTGTTGAGAGAGGAGGAACCCCCCCCCTTTTTTAAAGAAAAGATAAGACATTCAGAAGATGGGAGGTTATTTGTGTATGTATGATAATATAATCAGTGATACGTCTAACCTGGCTGGGGTGCCCTGGAGGGCCTCAGCCCTGAACATCCTGGAAGAGTCCCACAGGCTGGGAATCCCCGAAGCTGAGTCCAGCTGACACAGGGAGTGCGGACGCAGGAAAGAGCCTGGCCCGGCTCCTGCACGCAGCGCGCAGCTGCAGTTAATGCTCCTGCACTTACATATATTGACCGTTTACCTCCCTCTGCTTCCAGCGCTAGATCTATGGGCAAGAAGAAAGGAAAAAGGAGTTCGGGTTTAAACTCTTATCACTAAAGCGAGTCTCCCTCTGCATTAAAAAACTATCCAGACCCTGTGGCAGGAATGGGCTCTGTTCTTGGGGCATAAATTTGTGTGTGTGGAAAAAAGACTTATTGGTGAATTTAGCAGTATTTTTCGTTGAACTGGCAGTTGCTAACCATTACACCAGTATTTATTTGATTCTTAAAGAGTACAAAACCATGGACCACAAATAAAGAAGATGGAGTAATAGTTTGTGGCTGGGCCACTAGCTTTAAACTTGAAATGAAGTGTCCAGTTTTGAGTTACTGTGTCCAACCACCATTTGTACAGTTTGAAAAGTGGGGGCATTTTTCCAGGCTGTCAGTGTGACTGTAGTTCATTCCCGTGAATGATATCGCTGAAGGAGCAGTTGTTCTGCTGTGAGCACCTCACTCATGACCAGAATATATTAAATGTATTAATCTGGGCCTCCCAGCATAATTTAGGAAGGGCCTCTATTTGACACATTCCTGTACATCCTTGTTTTATTGCTTGCTCCGGCAGGTAACAATGTCTCAAAAGTCTTGCTCCCGAATGAAGTTAAAATTACATGTCACCCAATAGCATATGCAGTTCGGTGGCTTATTTGCTGTCAAAATTACCACCCTGCAACAACATGAGACGTTAATGGGCACGTCGTGTGATTTACCTTGCCGGGCCGGGGCTAGGTGGGGAGAGTAGACTCTATCCGTGTGGCCGCACACAGGGGAAAGCTGTGACCAGTCGCTGTCGCCCTTTGGCTCTGCCTTTCATACCCAAACCGTGTCACTGAACGTGTAGGGGTGACTGGTGTTTGGAGATGCTTCCAAATAATTGTTAAGCTTATTTTAAGTCTATAAAGGAAAATAGTCTGTTTCCAGCAGGTTAGGTCTCCACCAACATACAGGATTTATAATCTGTTTTCCAATCAGGCTGGAAACTTCTGTCTCTTAAGAGTACGCCCAAGACTTAACATAGATGTGTCTAATTTGTATGGCTACCGGGAGCAGCCTAGGCTTACAATTTGAAACAGTATTTTTCTACTCTGCCAAGCCAGAGACTTTGGAATGTTTAGGAGCTCAGGTGACAAGAGAAAGCCACAAAGCCAAGGTGTGCCTTTAATGAAATGATGGATTATCCATCTGGGAAGCAAATCAGATGTAGTTCAAAACCTCCTGGGAAAGAGGAAGTCAAAATAGCCAGAAATATTCAAGAAATATTCAACATAAGCCATTAGGGAAATGCAAATTAAAACTACACTGAGATTCCATCTTACCCAGTCAGAATGTCTATCATTAAGAATATTAAAAAAAAAAGAAGGAAAAAAAAAAACAAGAAATGCTGGGGGAATGCTGGGGGGACCATGGAAGAACATTTTCCCAACACTGGCATGAGTATAAATGAGTGCAGCTACTGTGGAAATCAATATGAAGATTTCTTTAAAAACTATCATTAGAGCCGGGCGTGGTGGCTCACGCCTGTCATCCCAGCACTCGGGAGGCAGAGGCAGGAGGATTGCTGAGTTCGAGGCTTGCCTGGGCTACATAGTGAGCTCAGAGCCAGCCTGAGCTACAAAGCGAGACCCTGTCTCAAAAAAAACCAAAAAACAAACAAACAAACTATCATTAGAATGACTATTTGAATGGAGTATTATTCTGCCATAAAGAATGACAAGATTCATTCATTTACATGCAAATGGAGACACCTGGAGGACACACTGATAAGTGAAATAAATAGATCACAGATAGGCAAATTCCGGATCTTCTCTTAGATATGAGCACCTGTAGATGTAAATGACCTCTAGAAAGTATGGCAGTTTTTGTAGAATAGGAAATTTCCAAAGGAAATTTGTTGTGGGAATGTAATGAGGGGAAGAAATAAATATGATTCTGAAAGAAAATAAAAGAGCATGTATACAGGAGGTGGGGAGGTGTGGGTGTGTAGGGATGTGGGTAAAAATGAGAATTAACTTGTGTCATATACTGGTACAAATTCCCCAATGTTATGTGTGATTGTGAGCTGTATATAAAATGTACCAATAAAGAATTCAATTTTTAAAAAAAGAATTACTATTTGAAGGGCTGGGGATTTAGCTCAAGTGGTACTGTACCAACCTTTGATGCACAAGGTCCCGAGTTCGATCCCCAGTACTGCAAAAAAAAGAATTACCTTTTGAGCCAGCTATGTCACTCTGTGGTATACACCTGAAAGAATTAAAGAAGCATATTAATACCAGTGTTTGCTGCAGCACAATTCAACATAGCCGAGATACAGAACCAGTCTAAGTGCCCATCAACAGATGAATGGATAAAGAAAATATAGTACACATACATAATGGAGTATTATTCAGTCATAAAGAAGAATGGAATTTTGTTACTTGTAGGAAAATGGATGGATGGAGAACATCATGTTGAATAAAATAAGCCAAACTTAGAAAGACATATATCATATGTTCTCTCTGATATGTGGAATCTGAAAAAGAAGGGAAAATAATAGACAAGAGGAAGAGAAGAGGAGGAGAAAGTGTAATGGATGGTACTGTTGAGGATGGATATGATCAAAATAAACTGGTAGAAATGCAAAAATTTATAAAACTAACAAGCACTAATAATAAAAGAGAGAAGCAATAAACTCACCTGGGTATAAGAGTTCAGAGTCCCAGGGGCTTTATTTAGCTTTTGTGAGCTCTTCTCATGCATGCACAATTAAAAGTATGTTTTATGACTCCATGGGCACCAAGACAAATTGGGCTGTATTCACGTTTATATCATCATTTCTACATGTTTGCCTTTTCCACCCCTGATTTTTAAAGAATCAGAAATGACAACATTTTTGTGAGCCCTGGGCACTGTGCCGCTGTATTTCATCCACGCTTCCAGCCTTTCTCTAGCTGTTTTGTAGAGCTGGAGACAGAATCCAAGACCTGCTCGGTGCTGTATGGCTAAGCTACACCCCGCCAGGAGTCTCTTCGTTTCCAGGCCAATGGAATCCGACCCTGGCAGCTCATGGCAGGGCTGAGGTGAAGGGTATCTTAGTTCCCCAGCCTGCTCCAACGGTTCCTCGGCCTCCCTGTGGCTTCTCACCCCTGCGTGAGGTTGGACACAGCCTGCTTCCCAGCCTTCTCCTTCTCTCCTTCATTTCTCTTTATTTTCCAGTGCATTTGCGAGATTGGGACATCCCCGAAAGAGGCTCCGCCCACAGCCTCGGTGACCTGCAATGATGGGAAAGGGCGTTAATGATGAGCCCCCGCCGCTGACCCCGACCTCATCGACCGCCGCCCTCTCTGCAGCCGGGGTCTGCAGCCCAGCCAGCTGCACGGGAGTTTAAAGGGCAGCCGTCCCCAGCCAGCCAGCTGGCCATTAATAATGTTTTCATCCGTGACAGTGACAAACCTGCAGTACTTGTGGAGAGTTTATTAAGGTCAGTCTGTAAATAAGAATTAAAATTTTTTAAAAATGGGTTGACACAGATGAACAGACAGAAGAATAAAGTGATCGAGTGAAACAATAAATATAAAAGTGGACAAGGATCTCCGAAAGGAAGTGTGGGAAGGAGAGGCCCAGCCCGTCTTGTCTCTAACCTCACTCCAACTTTAGATTTCATGAAACTGCTTTTAAACTTGCAGGTTCCGTCCTTCCAGGCCCTGCCTAATATTTTGCCATTTAACGCCCATTTTCTCCGCTGATAAAAAGAATTGCAGCCATTTTTCTATGTCAAGCACATAACCGAGAGCTGGTAAAATTTAAATGTCTCATCTGTCCTTAAGCTTTTGAACGCAGATGGCCGTGGCTGCCTCGGGCCTGCGGGCAGGTGGCGGCGGTGTGCAGTGCACCCGGCCTGCTCTGCAGCCTCGGGATGAGTCCCTTAGCAAAATGACCTTCCAGGTCACGAGCCAGAAGTGTGTCTTTCTGCAGCTTGTTCCTCTAGTTCGGAGGATGGTCTTGTCCCACGCAAGGTGTGTGCACAAACCATCCCACTCCCCTTTCTCAGCCTCGGGGCTCTTCCTACAGTGGCCTTGCAATGGTTGGGATGATTTCTAATCGGGTGTTTAAGTGATTTATTTTCAAACCTCTTCTGCATGCGTGTGCTTGAGTGGCACTCCCAGGAGCCCCGGAGAGGCTCAGGCCCGGTTCGATGGTCTCCATTTGGACGATGTACAAGACACAGAGAGGTCAGCCTGGCCGTGACCACTCAGCATGGGGGAGCAGAACCGCTGCCGTCCCCTGGGTGAGGGGAGAGGAAAGCTGAAGGGGCAAGTGGTGCAGGAGAATAACGTCCACTGGTACCCGACCTTCCTTCACGTGTGTGAGCAGGAGAGGGGAGCCGCTTCAAGGATGCCAGGGGGCGTCACCGTAGCCCCGCAGCTGGCCGGCCCTTATGGGTCCTTCTGAACTGTGTTATTAAAATTTGGGTTAAGTTGCTGTTTTATGCCAAATAAGAGGATAAACATCACTATGTCTCTCTCCCCATCCCTCTCCCTCTGGCTTTTCAGCAAAGGCAGTGAGATGGAAGTCCCTATGGTAACCAATTCTCAGTTCTGCAGAAGCATCCACAGATCAGGACGGCCCAACAGTTAGGCTGGTGAGTTCCCCTGAGTGTTCCGCCCTCTGTTAGTTCCCAGATCTGCCAGGGGCCAGGTTCAAGCCACAGGACCTCAAGGCCAGACACAGAGCAGGAACAGCATGGAATTTCCAGAGTCCCAAGCAGGAAGGAAGGAAGACTTGGAGCCCCTGGTGTAAGAAGCGGGTCCTGCCGGGCGTGGTGGCTCACACTGTAATCCCAGCACTCGAGAGGCAGAGACAGGAGGATTGCTGAGTTCGAGGCTTGCCTGGACTACATAGTGAGCTCAGGGCCAGCCTGAACTACAAAGCGAGACCCTGTCTCCAAAACAAAGAAGCGGGTCCTGCCATTCCACTCAGTTCAGAGACTGTCCTGAGAGTGTGTCTTGTAAGCCAGGTCCTAGCCCAAAAGCACGGGGTAGAGGGGAGGGAAAGGATGCAGTGACCACAGGCTGGCGCGAGACCAAGCATGCGATGTCCAGTGATGACTGTGACCGCGATGTAGACACCACTCCACTTCGAAGACCTCCACCGGGTAAGGAATTCCAGGGAGGCTTCAGGGTGAAATCGAGGCTTGAAGAACAAGTGGAGAAATAGCATATAAGAAAGAGAAGGACACGCTGGGTGCTGTGGGCTGTACTGAGTCCCCTTGAAATTCAAATGCTGAAACATTAACCAGCACTATCTTAGAATGAGGCTATTTGGAGACAGTGTCTTTAAAAAGCTAATTAAATCAAATGAGGTCACTGGGGCGGACCTTCATTCACTCTGACTGATGCTCTCCGAGGAAGACGAAATGTGGACACAGAAATCCGGATTTCCTCTGTACAGTGAGAAGCCAGAGAGGCCTCAGAAGAAATCAGCCCCGAGACCTTGATCTCAGGCTTTCGGCATCCAGAACTGTGAGAAAACAAACACCTGTTGTTTGTGGGCACCCAGCCTATGGCAATTTTTTTTTTTTTTTTGCTTTTTGAGACAGGGTCTCACTTTGTAGTTCAGGCTGGCCCTGAGCTCACTATGTAGCCCAGGCAAGCCGCCGCGAACTCAGCAATCCTCCTGTCCCTGCCTCCCGAGTGCTGGGATCACAGGCGTGAGCCACCACGTCCAGCATTGTAGTATGCGGTGTTGATTGTTGGTGGGCGTGAGTCTCCACACCCAGCATTATATGTGGTTACCGGGGATCGAACTCAGGACCTTGCGCTTGCAAGGCAGGCGCCGGAACCACTGAGCTAACCCTCCGGCCC
>PVIC010008886.1:0-47005 GCA_004025085.1 Thryonomys swinderianus | reverse complement strand
TCGGCCACTTTAATCCATCACATGCTACATGCCTGCCAACCACGTGGGGCTATTAGAACACACCTGTTCATATAGTCCGGTATATGCATGGGGACCCAAAAGTGGGGACCCATTGTGCTGGAAGGGACGCCTGAGACCTAGAGGAAGACTTCGGAGAAGATGGTGCTTGAAGAAAGAGTTGAAGAATAACAGTAACAAAAGGGCCAGGGTGACAGGAGAAAGGTCCTTTCAAAAGCGGCAAAGCGCGCGAGCTAAAGGCCATGGAGAGCTGGCGCTGGGCGAAGTTCAGATGGCTCAGGAGGGTGAGGGCAGGAGTCCCGGGATCCTGGGGGGGAGGGCAGGAGTCCCGGGATCCTGGGGGGGAGGGCAGGAGTCCCGGGATCCTGGGGGGGAGGGCAGGAGTCCCGGGATCCTGGGGGGGAGGGCAGGAGTCCCGGGATCCTGACCGCAGTAACCCTTGGACCCTCAGACGGTGATGGGATTATCCCATCCTTGTCTTTAAATACATCACCAAAACCAGATGCATATTTTCAATGTTTTAGGACCAGCAGAAATAGGACAGCATGAATTTCAAGACGCATGTATATTTGCATTCTCCTTTTACCTCCTTACCAGACTGGCTAACCTCCGGTCCCTGGAGGCTGCGTCAAGCCTTTGAGATTTCCCTTCCAGCCTGCAGCGGTCTCCTCTAGTGTCCCTGCCCCTAGGTTTCCTTTGCCCCGTTTCTCAGCCCCCTACACCCCACACCTGCCAACACCCTGGACCGGGGGCCGAGCTCTGGGTCCTTGTGCCTGCTAGGCAAGCGCTCTACTACTGACATTCTAGTCCGGCAAACTTTAATCCCTAAAAACCGAAACTGACGGTTGTCCTTAGGTCCCCCTCCCGGGATAAAGCGTAAGTACCTTCAGAGCTGGCCTCGGCCGGCCGGCGCCGCAGCCCTGCGCACCCTGCCTCCGGCCCCCAGGTCCCGCTGTGCCGCTCCCGCCCTTGGGCGCCCTTCCCCGCCCTCTGCCTCCCGCGCTGTGCGGCTCTGCTGCGGAGAGCGCTGGTGACTGGCGAATGGAGACGCTCCCGCGCACTGCCAGGGCGTAGCGTTCATAGATCCATGGAACTTGTTTACCCGTTCTCGGCGCTCTTCCTTTTTCTTATGGATGCGTTTACAATACTGGCCTTTGAACAGCGTGATAATTATTTTCAGGCCTTTTTCCTGTTCAGATTACCAGAGAAGATGGAGGTGTACGACGCGTAATATGGCACGTGGGCACCATGTACATGTATTCTTGATGGTTTAGCGCTGTGCTGACACGTAGAAACATCTAATAAAATACTGAAATTAGCTGAATTGGATCAAAGATTGACCATGAGCCCCAAAGGAAAGCTTATGGCATAGTTAGTAGAAAGCTTCTGCTGGAGTTTATCATAGCGTAGCGGTCATACGTTTATGTAAATTTCTTCAATGACTACAAAACTTCGAAGGCCTTTAAAGGTATCAGGAGACAGAAACACAAGAAAAAGTGGTTCCAAATAATACAGAATGTGTAATTAACCGAAGCCTCCTTGGAAAATACTTTGTGCTTCTTTTCTTAGATTTACTGCCTCCTTCTATCAAAATGTCTACCCTTTTCATAATAATTAGTGTTTTAAAAAATAACCCAGCAGAACTCATTGTAGCTGTCATCTAACTCTTCCAACTAGTTACCACAGTTCTTACCATGTGTCATTAGGTGATACACATTTTTTTTTTTTTTTGAGACAGGGTCTCACTTTGTAAGTCAGGCTGGCCCTGAGCTCACTATGTAGCCCAGGCAAGACTTGATCTCAGCAGTCCTCCTGCCTCTGCCTCCCGAGTGCTGGGATTATAAGCATGAGCCACCACATCCGACCACATTCCTTCTTAATGTCCTACTTTTACTAGAGTACCATGTTTTAAGAAAATAATTAGTGTTTAATATAATGTCAATTACATATTTTACTGTCAGAAAGTTCCAACGTATAGAGAAGATTATTGTAAATTAAACATTGGACATTTCTATCATGCCTAATAGGCAACTATAGGTCTAGAAATTGCGTACCATTTTCTTACACAGGTACTTAGTATTGTACCTATTTCTTTATCTGGGGGACTCACAGACAGAATCTGACTTCTTTGAAGGAAAGACAGCATGATTAAGGAGGTTTTGTATTTTTCCTAATTGCTAATTATTTGTGACTATGAAATCAAATGCATTTTCTGCCTTGAACATGTAGTGTGTACCCTTGATTTACCCAACATCATATTTCATTCCTCACGGTGCTAAGTGGTGTTCACTAGAAGGGACGCTGGTAACTACCTCCCCTTCTTAATGTTCTGCATGTGTGAACAAACGGGTGTTCTGGTATTTCTCTCTTTCTCATGTTCAAAGACACAAAGACATGTGAAAAGTAAGGTTAAGAGTAAGAATATAAAAAGGGGTGCACAGAAAAGAGAAAGGATGCATGTAAAAATACAAATAGAAGAGTCTATGAATGCATAAGAAGCAATCATACAATCCATGTAGAGCATGTGATTTTTGGAAGAACAAAGTGGTAAAATTTGGCTGTTCAGGCTATTGTTAATTAGATAAGTCTAAAAACTAGCTAGTGTGTTTCAACTGTTCTTTTATCTATATTTTATAACCGTTGTTGATTTTCTGCAAGAACAAAATGATCCTATGGTTATTTGAATGCTCCACACATTGGGTACTTTGTATAAAATATAATGCAGTACATACATCAACTCAGAAACTAAATAGTAGATATTTCTGAAGCACCATAAAAAATATTAACACTATAGAAACAATGGCTCTGTAATTACTTTTTTGCTGCAGAGTGAGATTAGGCATTTATCCTTATAGAATCCTAATACACTTAAAGTCAGACCTGCCCCTGTGGTCCTTTTCCCTTTGTTGATAAATGCATTGTGCAGGTATCTTGTATGGCCACTATTTGAGGTCATCCTATACTGTTAGCACAAATGGTGTGAACAATAGTTTATATGCCACTTAACTCCTTGGGAGAAGCGGTTAACCTTGCTAGAGAGGACAGATCAGTCATGTATAGTTATTAAGGTCTAGAAGGTTTTGTTATGCTCTAAAATACTTTTGTACAACCACAGCATACTTTTGTAAGAGGCCTATTTAGACAGGAAAGCAAAGAAAGGAGATATCACCTTCAGAATTCTCACAAAATGTACACATGAAATAGGTGATGGAAGTGTCTCAAAGATCTATTTCATTAATGACACCTCCATTGCAGAGAGGGTGAACACTTTCCCCTTTAGAAATAGACTTTCTAAAAATATGTTAATGAATTAAGAATAAAGGTTTTGCAGAGGTAAAAAAGGCTTTTGAAATTTTTCAGCTTGCTAAAAGGAATTCGGTCTGATCACTTTGTTTAAAGAGTTCAGAATCATCTTATTATGTCTTAAGTGACTGCTTTTGCTATGAAATGGAGGGCCCTTATTAAATTCACTACAGTCATTACCAGACTTCATTTAAAATTAACTTTCAACCACTGCCCTTAGTAACTATGTATTTTTAATCTCCAGGGTCACCTGGTGGTTATAGTCTCAAAAGAAAGCAGCTCGGAAATACCTAGAGAAACCTCAAGCTTTCCTCTACTTCTAATAAAAACATCAGAAGGCCCTGCTACCTTATTTCTAGTGAAGAAAGGTTTGTAGGAAAACAAGCATGGGTCTGTCTTATGTATTAACCCTACTGCATCTGTTTCTTTCTTAAAGACATCGAAATTTTCTTATACTGTTTCATAGGCATTGAGAAAAATTTTAAAATATTAAAGTGGAAAATCATGAGGTGAACAAAACATTTTAAATAGGTCAAGATAAAGAAGCATAGAAGTTGGAAAAAGATCCATGTTTCTTACAGCTTCAGTGAAACATTTGTACTGTTGTGTGTGTGTGTGTTTCATTAAACCATAAACAAGAGAAAATTGTATTTATATGGCTTTTTCAAGCAGTAGAAGGAATCAGTTTACCACCACTGCTATTTAAATATCTTCTAACTGGCAAAATTAAACCATGTCTCTTTATTTATTTATTGCACTTGTAAAAAGATTAATGGGGAAGGGATTCCTTGAGGCTTTTACATATAACCCCTTCACAAAGAACAAAATTATACAATTTGGCAAATGAACTAAATTAGCTACATTTATTTAAATAATCACTATAGAGGAAACAATAAATCAACAACATTCTGCACAAAAAAGTGTTTACAGAGTGTCTTGTAATTTGTTTTATCAAGGACACAGACTTTTTGCTCTTAGCTAATCTTGCTTCTCACAGTCTATTATCACATCAACCATTAATGAGGATTTGCAGTAGAAATTCAGTGGAAACTCTGGGACAGAAAAGTAAGGACAACTTCCACCTCTGTGGTGGGCACAGCTACTCGGAGACACATTCTTCTAATAAACATGTTGTCAGAGGTTCTTAATAACTTCAGAGGCAATCCAGAATGAATGGCAGAGCTTTGTTAAATCAGGGAAAGAGTTGATTTGAAGGGTCATCATCGTGCAATTATCTCAGGCTCTCTATATTTCAAAGGACTCCGTCCATATCTGTGTCTATATCAGAAGGAAGTAAGTAGGGAGAGCTCTAAGGCTGAACCTGTGATATATTCATAAATCAGGACTTTGAGAGCCTGTCACTGGCACCATAATGAGGGTCATTATTCAGGCAGAGTGTCAAAACTACTATCAAAGGACCTTCTCAGAATTACAATCATTCTGTTTCTTGTTAAATAAGCAATGTGGTACACAAAAATGGCAAACAAGACGCGGGTCAATTTGATACAGTGTGAGGGCACAGGGATCTCTAGAGTAATTTACCCTCTGGGAATTCCGATGGCTGGTGAGATGAATTATACACACCCTCACAAAAGATTAATGGTAATAAAAGCCCCAGAACATTTTCACTGAAAGGGCCCTACAAATTGCCCACAAGCAACTTTGGAAACAAAGTGGGCAAAGAAATATGAGTTTTGTGGTTACCTCTGAAACTCTTTGAGAAATTACAAAATATCAATTTAGGAAATTGTCAGCCATGCACCAGTAAAGGTTATAAATTTGGTTAACATCTGATTTTGGTCATTAAACAAAGGTATATTTTTAAAACTGGAAAACTCCTGCTCATTTATCTTAACAGATTCCCATATCCAGAGCGATCCTTGTAGACACACATATATGCAAGCACACACTAACCATTCCTTAGGCGCACACATGAAATCCCAAATACTGTCCAGTAATGTTGGAGAGACACAATTTTGTGATGTTCATATTTCTGTTAATGTAGTGATATATGTAGAGAGATAAGGTATGCTAATAAACTCTTTCAAAAGGTAATGACGTTTGAGAAAAAAATTTTTGTCATGATTTTAAAATTTACACAATATTCAAGTTTCTATGAATATTTAGATTTTTGTTATATAAACTTGAAAACATTCATGTTGAAAGGGAGGGAAAGTGAATATTTTAAAACTTGAAAAAGCTTCTTAGTTTTTGGGCCTTGTTTACCTCTTTAAAATTCTGTCGTTAGGTCTGGAACTGGGAGCGATGGTTTGGAAGGAACACAGCTTCCTCTACACATGAAAACTGTGTATGAGGTGAGATTTTGTCTGCAGCTTTGAACTCCTTGATTTCCTTAAGAATAGTTTTCTTGTTGGGAAGTAGAGGTAATGTGTTCCCTTGCTGATTCATGTGCGTGTGCGCATGTGTTTACCCATATTTCACAGATCTCTATTTTCCCTGGAGTTTCTAGTTTTATTTAGAAAAAACTGGAGAAAATATTCAGTATTACCTAGAACACTGCAATTTATCTAAGTCTTAAAATAGAATTACTTTTTTAAAAAAAATCAGTCATCAATGACTCCTCATTTCTTTTGAAAATGATTTTCAGATATTCAAAAGACTGTTTGTAGACTGATGTCTACCATGTAACCAAGGGACCCTTAACAAGATCTTATGTAACAAGAGCACAGATTCAAGTGTTACCAAATGTCCAAATGTTCCCAGTGGTCTGACCTAAGAAAAGACAAGGCAGACACTCAGCCAAGATCCCATTTCTGCTCCAGCCCTGCTCTATGGAGGTTCAAAGACCATCACTGAATCCTTAACATCTCTCTGTCAAACTAAATCTTCTGTGACAATAAATCCTACCTTTTCCAGAATTACTCTGTACGTAAATTGGTATCAATGAAATAATCAAAAGCAAACCAATTATGTTCTGGCATCTTTTATCCATGTGTTTGGATTTAACTGTCTATTAAATGATGTTTGCCTATGAAGAAATGTTCTATGTATGCAGAGGTACTCAATTATTTAGATTATACATTTGAATAAATGGTGCAGTGGAAGGACTACCCTTGTAATGTAGGACAATTACATTTTCTTGCATAGTTTACAGATTATTAAACTAATATCAATTCGGCCCACACTACCAGTTACAGGATTCTAACCTTTGCCTTCGAGACTTAGCTACTTTAAGGGTCTACTTTCTACCCTAACAATTAGCAACCTGTGTCAATCATTTCAAATTATACCAAATTATGCAAATTGGTTTTGGGAGAAGGATTGTATGAGAAGAGACCACAAAAATTTAATTTCACTGAGGATCATAGGTGAGGTTTGTAGCAGCTCACTGCTGCTTAAGGACTCCCAGCTAACCGTGGTTAATAAGCAGCAAGACTGGCTCTTCCCCACACGCGCAGGTCACAGAGGCTTGGTGTCAGCCTCCTGCACAAGAGACATCAATTCCACCGCGCCTCCCGCGCCCTCAGAGCGGCGGAGGTGGTCTCCTTTGTCAGAACATCTTTCTTCAATTTCCCTGAAAGAAGCATCAGGTCATTAACACATATGCTCGTCAGGATCTATACTGTTTAATAAATAGAAGAAACAATCACATATAAGCTCTTTCTTCACTGAATTCGATACTCACAAAGATTATTCAATGAAGCAATCTTTCCTCTTGCACACGATTGTGCTTTTCAATTACATAAGCGATACCTATTTTCTGTAATGAACAGAACAGAAAATCTGCCTTCTCTGACTCTATAACCATCATATCAGCCCATCCTATAAAGTTCAGGTGACTGAGGTTTTTACCCTCTGTGTTTATAAATTCAGGCGTGTTTTAAAATATCTCTATTTTACTATTCGGATTACAGAGCATGAGGTGCAGCTAGAGCGATCCAGGGCCAGGATTCCCAGGTGTGATTTGTTTGGAAAATGTGTTTTAAAACTCTCTATTTGCATGGACCCAGTCTCCATCATTTGTTTATATTTTCCACCTGGCCGCAGAATGAATTTGAGGTGGCTGTGGGATTCTCTTGATTGTTAAATTGTCTTTGTTTTAACAGATAAATTGAAGGCCAGAGAGGTTAAGTGGATACTTAAGAACCTACAGAGCGTTAATGGCCTGCAAGGGAGTGGGCCCCGTGATCCTCACTCCTGGATCAGTCACTTTTCTCCAGCTTCTGCTGATTCTCCTATCATGAATAGGCAAACTGGAGTTTTCACATCGTATTTCTTTGAGTTTCTCTCAAATGATTCAACTTTTAGAAGTTCTTGTAGTGATCTAAAATGTGTTGCAACCATGCCATACGTGTTGAAAGGAAATATGCTTTCCTTTCTAATAAAATCTGGGTTTCCTCAGACGACAGAGTGTATTTGTTCATTTTTTTATATCTAGTCCCACTGATCACTTTGATGTGTGAGTTTGGCCAGAGTCATTCAATCAAATGCTATTTTGGGTGTCACTGTGGCGGTTTTTGCTCTCTGGTTTTTGTTGTTTTCGAAGTACTGGGTACTGGTCCTGGTACCGGTAATGAGTACTTAACTATATCCTCATTCTCCTTGTTCTGTTCTGTTTCTGAGGCAGGGTCTTGCTAAATTGTTAGGCTGGCCTCCCGTTCTTCATCCACAATCCCTGGCTCTATGAAGGTATTTTATAAACATGACTGATATGTATAATCAGATGATCTTATGTGAAGAAGATTATTTTTGATAATTTGCATGGAGATGATCCAATCATTTGAAAGGCATGAAGAGCAAAGCTGAAGAAGCTGCCCTCTTCTTTGTTATCAGTTCCTACTGAAAAGTATTTCATCCCCTCTTTCTGACAGCCTTCCTGATGGACTAGGACTAGGGCCTTGCCTAGCCCAGCCCACACAAATGCATAAGCTAATCCCTGGAAATAAATACATGATGCATACATTAAATATATCCTATATAAAATACCTACTTCAAAAATCCATAAATGTTTACTCTGTATTATTTTCAGAGTAGATGAATAGATAAGTGACTGTTCTATTTCATTGGACTCATCTCTTTTTATTTGGAGCATTTTATTCTTTATGAAACATGGTGTTAGTTGTCTAACACATTTGAATGTATTTAATATCATAAAACATGGCTCCTTCATGATGGGATTTGACTGCCTGGTTCAGTCCTCTTGTTAGGAAACACACCTTATTGCCTCTCCTGAGTAAAGGAGACCAATTTCCTTTGTTGCAGAAATGTACAAGGAGAAGACTCTCAAAAATAGTATTTGTAGGAAAGACTGCACATTTCTATAATCTGTTCTCAGCTGCTGAAGAAGAACCTGCTTAAGTCTCCCCAGACCATTAGGAATCCTTTGTTTTAAATCTCTAGTGCTGTAAATAATGAAATAGCAATATCCTCCGAGTGCTGTATTGACTGCAGTATCTCTTTGAAGTGAAGACTCGGAATATGAGTTACTCAGATCCTTTTCTTCCACTAATTAAAATTCCCATATTTTTTTTTTTTTGAGAAGGTGAAATGCTCAGAAATTTTTCCAGTGATTATACAATTCTTTGACTTCTAACTACACAACTGTCCCCTAGGAGTAAGAATAACAGCATCATCACTGCACACAAGCACGTAAACAAACATCCCTCCTTCATGGCTAGGAGGATAAATACAGGTGAAGTCATTCCTTATAGGCGATCAAATAGAGCTTTTTCCCAGTGATTCCAAAGACATATTTATCTCAACCTATACAATGCAAGATTATTCTTCTAACCTTTCTTATATTCACAAGTAAAAGAACTTAGGACAAATAAATGATTAGCTGTACAATCAAGCCTTTCACACAGTAATTATTTGCATTTCCAGAGGCCCCTGGCTGCACAGAAGAGCCAGGTAACAGCAGGAAAACTGTGTGCCGTGAGGGCTCCGATTCACAATGCGTGTGACTGGAGGTGTAGCGGTACCTCCGCCCGCAGAGCCCTGCTTATCAGAAATGTTCTGGGACAGCAAAACATTTAGATAAACAAGCTTTTCTGTTATCAAAGGAGTTACAGGGTAATTGATTCATGTCTGGAGGTGTAACCTAAATGTGGATAGGATGTAGTTTTCAATAGAGGATTTAGAATCTGTGGAGCTTTAAATAAACACAGGATTCCCAAATTTCATTAGCAACTTTAATACATGCGTTGGTTTGCATTTTGAACATACCAAAATAGACTGCATCCTTCAGGTACTATCAGAGATGATGAAAATGTAATACATAAACATTCATGAATTTGAATAAACAATATAATATAAATTTAATTAAATATAATATAAATATAATTTATGTTAGGGCTTAAAACTGGTGACAACAGAGTCTACCAATATATGGGAAATTGAACTCTATGGTTGTTTCTCCCAATTTATGTTAATTATCAGATGTCAACAGCAGCTTTCACACAACCTAAGCTTCATATTTATTTATTTTGCATTATTTATTTTGAACTTCAGTTACTCCTGTCTATTTCTGGTCTAGAAAGCCAAATGGAACTGAATGAATCCCAATAGGTGGTTGTGATTTTTT
Source organism: Thryonomys swinderianus (assembly GCA_004025085.1). Classification (NCBI taxonomy): domain Eukaryota; kingdom Metazoa; phylum Chordata; class Mammalia; order Rodentia; family Thryonomyidae; genus Thryonomys; species Thryonomys swinderianus. The sequence goes on along the minus strand of PVIC010008886.1, from coordinate 37,140 downwards.
TTTTCCTGGTTGACTCTGACAAACTTGAGACTTTTACGATCTTTACTTTGCTTCATTTCTCTGAGTACTTCCTTAAAATCCATATCTTCAGACTAATCATGGGGAAACAGGCTAACCTATAATGAAGAACGCGCTGAAAACTACCCGACAGGTGTTCTTTGAAGTTGTTAAAGTCATAAGAAACAAAGAAAGACTAGGGGATCTTCACAGATTGGAAGGGACAAAAGAAACACGATGATCAAGCACACAGTAATGTCTTAGGTGAGATCTTGGAACAGAAAAAGGAGATTAGTGGAAAACCAAAGAGTTCTTTAAAAAGTTTTTAATTTAATGAGTGGTATTATGTCAATGTGAAGTTCTTAGTTTTTACAATTCTATCATAATTACAAAAATGCTATTATAGAAGAGGCTGAAGGACAAGTATTTACTACATTTCTAATGTCCTTGGAAATTTCTGTAAATCTAAAATTATTTAAAGATTAAAAGTGACTGTGTTAGCAGCTTCAAACGCATGACAATTACTTGGAAAAAACTTAAGATCGAAAGCAAACATGCAAATACAAAGATAATACCACTGTGACAGAACAAAAGGAGATACTTACTAGATATGTCAATCAAAATTTAGAAAGGGGTTCCACAAATTAATAAGAGAAGGGCAAAAGATCTAGCATAAAATCTGACCAGTAAGTACACTAACCAGTAAAAAGATAGAGGGCAAAATGTCTATGGCCAATTTTTGTCTGAAGAGACCCTGGTTAGTCAGGAATAAACCAATCAAAACAAGGCTCAGATTGACAAAAAAAAAAAATGAAAAGAAACCGCAATAGTGAAGATCTAAAGATACAGGAGTGAACTTTTCCAGATGAGAAAGGAAATCTCTGCCACCGTTTTAAGGCAAGTTGGCAACATCTATTAATATTTTAATATGGGGTATTCCTCACTCAATACATCAAAACCTGAGAATACATTTACTGAAAATTTCCTGCAAGGAAAATACTTACACGAATGTGAACTCTAAGTTCAGAGCAGAAATTGCAAACTTTAAATGTTCATAGGAGAAATACTATGCATAGTACTGAAAACCAACTGGAATAAGCCCATGAACATGTGAAATATCATACAAATCTTAAAGTAGTGCTGAGATATAGATAAATATGTTTATTTGTCTTCTTTCATTACCATCATATGTGCTGATAATTCCCAAAACATACAATAATGTATGAAAATTCTAACCAATATTTGTATCTATTTCAAAACATGATTATTTTTGAAAGATGATGAATAATGAGATAATTCTGCATATGGTAATAGATAATAATGTCCCTCAATATAAAATTAATATACTATTTAAATAGACTAGCAGTTTTTATTGTTACTCATTTTTCAAGACTACTTTCACATGCTTCTTAATGAAATTACACCATATAATTATGGTTCCTAGCAGCAGACAGAAACACCATGATATTCTTTATCGGGGTTACATTAAATGTAAAAGTTATTAAAAGTCTCCACCTCTACATCATTTCTAAGGAAAACAGCCTGCAAATGAAGCGCTGCTGAGGAAATCACAAATTTAAGGACCTCAGCGCTCAGCACAGAGGAGACCTAGGGGTTTGTTTCAGCACCACGCAACGTGCAGTACCACAGACAACCACCAGAGGGACGAGGAGAGCAAGCCTTCCTGGGGGTGGAGAAAACTGCAGAAATTCCTGGAAATTCCTGGGAATTAAAAACACAGCCTGATAGGAGCTTTGAGAAGACCTTAAAATCTTTAGATAGGCTGATTGATGAAGGTCATTTCCTATACAAACAGCCCATAAAGACTGGAGGAACTGGTCCTTATATATATATATCGGTTCCATATGACACCAAGCCTAGGCAATAAAAGAAAAAAAAAAAGCCAAATGGGAGTACATTGAACTAAAAATCTCTATTTTTTCTCTTTCCTCAAAGTTCTCAGTTTTATGACTGCAGCATCTCCAAACAAAGAAAGCCAGGTGTGGAGTACACAACTGTAGTCTCAGCACAATCTGGGGCTGAGGCAGGAGGATTACAAATCCCAGCCCAGTCAGGAAGTTCGGCAAGAAAATAACTGGGGAAAAAGACCAGTGCAGAGACCCTAGGTTCAGTCTCCAGTGTGGCAGACAATAGACCAGCAAAACAAGACAAAGAAGAAGCAGGACTGGGGAAGGACCCCTCCAGGCTATGTCAGGTGGGAGGCTCAGCCTGCAACTGTCCCAGCCAGCACAAGCTGCTAATTAGTCCTGCTTACTCTGTCCTGCTTACTCTGCTGTGTAATCTTTCTCCCTTCTTAAATTTTGATTCTATTAGTACGTGTTTGCAGTACATAATGATAATGATGGCACAGGTATGTAACATATCTTAATTACTTTTTATATCTTCTTCTCCATCTCTTTCCCTTTATCTCTTCATCTGCTGGTTCCTGTCCTTTTTACAAAAGATCTATTCTTTGTTTCCTATTAATCCATCTGTTTTTCTGCCCTATATTTATATTTGGGATTCTCATATAAGAGAAACCATGTGTTAGTCTGATTTGTTTTGTTTAACATCATGGCCTCAAAGTGCATCTTTTTTCCTATAAGTGACTCAAATGTACCCTTGTTTATAGCAGAATAGTGCTCCATTGTTTACACACCACATTTCCTTTGTCCATGCATAAGTTAATGGACATGTAAGCCACTTCAAGATTTTTTACTTCAGTCATGCTGCTATAAACATGGGTATGAATCTATGACTAAGAAAGCAACCAACAGAGTGAAGAGAGAATCCACAGAATCAGAAAAGTCTTTGCCAGCGATCCCATATAAAATATAAAAATTAAGAAAAATCGACCCCCTCAATAAAATAACTAATCAAAAAACGGGCAACTGAGATGAACAGACAGTTCCCAAAAATACAAATTGGTCAATAAGTGTGAAAAAAGGTTGAACATCTTTGGTCAGAGAAATACCAAATCCAAACACGGGGATCCCACCTTCGCCTATAGCCAATATCAAGAAATCAAGTCACAACAAGTGCTGGTGAGGATGCAGGGAAAAAGGAGCCTTCTACAGCTGGGTGGGTAAGAAAGTACAACCCCTCTGCAAAACATTATGGAGATTCCTCAAAAACATAAAGCTAGAAACTGCACTCAGCCTGGCTCTTCCCTCCTTAGCATCTTCCTGCAAAGCTCTCTTTTAACAATCTTTGCATAGAAAAGTCAATAATCTACAAGGTGGGAGGGCAACTAACAAATTGGGAGAAATTATGTGCAACTCATACCCGTAAAAAGGGGTAACATCCAGACTATGGAACCCTTGCAACTCCAAAATGACAATAACCGAATTAAAAATTGGACAAAGGATTTAAGTGGATATTTATCCAAAGAAGCCATACAAGTATCCAACAGTTACATGAAAATTAATGCCATTCATTATCAGGAAAAGGTAAATTAAATCTACGAAATATCATCTCATACCCTTAGGATGGTCGGCATTCCAAAACCAAAAAAATACCAGGTAGTATCAAGTGTTGGTTGGGGAGATAGAGAAATGAAAGCCCTTGTGCACTATTCATGAGAATGTGGAGCGATGCAAAACCGTGTAAAACAGTATGGAGATTCTTCAAAAGAGTAAAATAGGTCCACTGTGTGCCTCAGCCACCATTTCACTGAGTGTATTTGAGAAAAATTTAAAATGAGATATTGAAGACATAGTTGCACACATATTCATGCATTATCCACAGTCGCTGGGGGATGAAAGCAGTCTGAATATCCACAGGCATGGATGATGGATAGATACAGAAAATGCAGTCCATATACACAGTAGAATGGTGTTTAGCCTCAAAAAATAAGGGAATCCTGACACATGCTACGATATAGGTGAACCCTGGGGACATTCTATTGAGTAAAGAAGCCAGGCACAAAAGGGCAAATCCAGATGGCTCCATTCATGGGAAACCTATCAAAGTCAATTTAACCCCTACCAATCAAAGGGAAATCAATCATAATAATTCCCTATAATTATTTCAATTTCCCCTGGACATGTAGCAACATATATTCTGGGTAAATTTTTTCATCTCACTTGTATTTGAAAGTATTAATTTTTAAGTTTACTCAGTTTTTATGTGTTTTCTATTGTCTATTTTATTATTATCTGCTGTGACATTATTTCCCACCCCACTTGCAGTGGAGGCCTTTTTCTTTTTTTACCTCCATGATACGAAAGTTTTACGTGGTCAGTTATATCTTTTTATTTAATAAAGGTGTTTTAGATCACATATTTCTCTCTAGTGACTGTTTTGCAAAGTATCAGACATTATTATATTTTTATTTTCATTCGATCCCGTTTTAAATTATTGTGACAATCGCTTTCATTTGATTTTTATTTCATTAATGAACTTATTACAGAATTTTAAATAGCACAGCTTCCATCTTCTGTGATGACTAAATCAGAGTTGTGAGGGTATGCAGTGTTCGCCGGGTCCTGAAATCCTTCCTTTTTCATCTCTCTTTCGTCCCCACATGCGGTTTCTCCTACCTGTGCTCAGTGCACCCTACTCAGCTGGAGAAGGAGAAAGGTTCACACAGCCGTTCCACGGACTTCCGGGACGTCTCAAGTTTTGCTCTGGCTTGCCACTCAGCCTTGCTGTCGGCTTTCCCATTTATTTTTACTGGACTTTGTTTACCCTCCGGAAGTTTTCATTTGCTACCTGTATCAAATCTGTTCCTTCGTTCAGCAAAGGAGCTGAGTACGCAGCGTTGTGCTTCTAGCAGAACTATGGCTGTCAGCGTCCGAGCCGGAGCAGGGCGTTCGTGCGGTGGGAGGCAGAGCGCCCGCAGACGGGAGAGCCGCAGGCACCAGCCTTCTTACCCGACCCTTTTCAGTGTGTATAGAACTTTGGTCTGTTTTAATACCCTGGTATAGGTGGCTCTGGAATTTTGTTCTAGAGTTGATTCACGCACTTATTTTATTATTTTATTTTATTTTATTTTATTATTTTATTTTATTTTATTTTATTTTATTTTATTTTATTTTATTTTATTTTATTTTATTTTATTTTATTTTATTTTATTTTATTTTATTTTATTTTATTTTAGAGAAAGGGTCTCAGTTTGTAGTTCAGGCTGCCCCTAAACTCACGATATAACCCAGGCAAGCCTCAAACTCAGCAATCCTCCTGTCTCTGGCTCCTGAGTGCTGGGATTACAGGCGTAAGCCACCATGCCCGGCACTGTGGTATGTGGTATTGATTGCTGGTGGGCGTGAGTCATTATGCCCAGCATTATATGTGGTTTCCGGAGGATCGAACTCAGGACCTTGCACTTGCGAGTCAGGCGCCAGAACCACTGAGCTAAATCTCCGGCCCTTTCTTTTCTTTCTTTCTTTCTTTTTTTTTTTTAAACAAAGTTCTTTCATGTCCACAATGCTTCTAAAGCTCACTCATGGTACTGCTTTACTTCTTTTATTTATTTTCAGTGAATTCGCTTCAAACTATTTAGTTACAATTTTTACCAATGTGTGGAAATGTTTGTGTGGCATATTTCATTATCTAAGAATATATTTTCTTTTTATTCTTTTATTTTTCATAACATGCGATTCCTTTTATGTAGCCCATTTTTTACATGGAATTCATGTATTTAAACATTTAGAATTAAGAGGCCAGTATAGTTTTCTATTTGCATGTCTTTAGAGATACTGCTCTGGTTGTTTTTGCAAAAAGATCAAAATACTTTCCAAGTTCTGCTTCCTCTGATGTTCCTTTTCTTCTTTTACCTGAACCTCTCCTTTATCTCTTTCTCCTAATTCCTATGTTATTAATTTACCTTGTCGCTGTAGCAGTTTATCTTTTGTATATGGCTTTGTCCAGGAAAAGAGATTAAGTTTTTCTTTGTGGTGTTTTTGTTTTGAGAATTCAAGATGGTTTCAACTTCCTCGCCTTGTTATGAATCACACACTCAGCGTGTGTCACACGAGCAAAAGCCTTCTCAGTCCCAGCTGCTCTGGGTTCCCTGTCAGCTGCCTTTCTTTCTCATCAACACATTTGGAACACTTAGAAGGCTTTGTCGCTTTGCTTCTCTTCCTGCAACAGACTTCCTGATGGTGGGTTGGATTTACAGCAATTGATACTTTCCCCTGCGCGTTCATATCTGACTAATCATATTGATTACTTATCACTGAGTGTTTTTTGCTGACAATCTCTTCTCTCTCTCTCTCTCTTTCTCTGTCTCTCTCTCTGCCTTATTTTTTTTTTCTTTTTTGGCTTTAAATGCTGCCCTAGATGTTTTGTGTTTTTCTATTGGAAGTATTTAGATAACTGGATAATTTCAAAAATAGATATTCCATTTCAACTGTTATGCAGTGAAGTCATTTGATTCAGTCGTCCCACAAAAGGCCACTAAACACTTTCAAAGTGCAAAGGACAATGTTACTAAAAGGCACTAAAAAGTCACCATAAACACATGTAAGGGAAAAAGTTGAGATGTCTAAAACTGGAAAAGACTGTTAGTAATTTTCTTTAGCTTTTAACCTAACTGTAGGCTCATAAATCAGTAGTATTTTTTTTTTTTGTCCAAAAAAACTAAGAGACAGACTTTTGGTCAATAATTTTCTAGAAACTACCAAAGAAGAAATCTCAATAGGAGCAATGCCAGAGAGGAAAATCCCAAGACTATGTATTTTTAAGTCAGAAAAGACAACACAAATTTCAAATTTGGTATGCAGAAAAAAATAATACAAATCAGAATAGAAATAAATGAAAAAGAAACTAGAAAAATGAGACAAAAAGTTGACTTTCTGAGAAATTAAAGAAAATCACACATCTTCTAGCAACACCATTAAAAAAACTAAAATAAATAGAATAAAAGTAGAAGAGATGTTAAATTGATATTATAACAGGCTGTATTGTTACCAATTACCTCCACAACTGGGATAGCCAGGAAGTGTATAAATTCCAGACACAGACAACTTACACAGCGCAGTCATGAAGAAAGAGAAAGTGGACAGACTAATACTGTGGGAGGCGACAATATCAGTAGCGCAAGGCTCAAGAAAACACAGGACTTAATGGCTTCATTAATGAAATCTACCACGAAGCTAAACAACTAAAAACATTTTTTCTCAAATTCTTTTTAAGGAAATCATTACATTTCTCTCTAAATAGAATGAACTTTACAAGGCTAGCATTACTGTTCTAAGAAAACCACACAGAGACAGTAGGAGAAAAGTGCCAGTCAATATGCGTAATTGACACATAATTGATTATATGGTAGGATTCAACGATGTTTCAACATAGACAAATGAATAAATATGTTATTCCACGTGGACAGATGGAGGACCAATAGTATATGGTCATCAAGAAGTACAAAAAAAGCCTTTGAAAAAAAGTCAGCACTTTTTTTTTTTTTTTTTTTTTTGAGACAGGGTCTCGCTTTGTAGTTCAGGCTGGCCCTGAGCTCACTATGTAGGCCAGGCAAGCCTCAAACTCAGCAATCCTCCTATCTCTGCCTCCCGAGTGCTGGGATTATAGGCGTGAGTCACCATGCCTGGCTAGCACATTTTGATGATAAATCTCAACAAATGAGATTATTTCCAACAAGTGGAAATAATGCACATAGACATAAATAAAAATTGCACAGGTGGTGACAAACTTTGCAATAGGGAGAGGCAAGTCTTTCTGTAAGATCCGGAAAAAGACAGACTCCCACTCTCCCCCCTTCTATACAGTGCAGAGCTAGAGGCCCTAGCCAGAGCAACTGACAGGAGAAAGAAATAAGAAGGCCACTCAAATTGAAAAGAAAGGATTGAAACGGTCTGTTTGTAGATAACACAATCGTTATTTTTAAAAGTCCTAAAAAATTCACAAAAAAGTGAGAACTGATCACAGAATTATGTAAAGTTGCAGGATCCAAAATTGAACAGGCAGAGAAGAATGGTGTTTGTGTACACTCACAGTGAACTCCCTGGAGGAGAAACAGAGAAATCTCACTTACAGTAGTTGCCAAGAAAGAAAGAGAACATTGGTGAACACTGAAAGACACACTATGCTGGCGATGCCTCCCTGTGATGTCAGTGCTCTGGGAGGCTGAGGCATGAAGATCGCAAGTTCCATTGGATCCTGTGCAACTTCGTGAGTTAAAGAGACCCTGTCACAAAATGCTGTGAAAACAACAAAACATTGATGAAAGAAAGTGAAAGCAAGGCAAGTGAGTAGAAAGCTGTCTTGTGTTCATGGATAGGAACAAGTGATATGTCAAACTTCTAAAAACTCATTATAAACACAGTGATCTAGATTCCTCTTGGTCTCTGTCAAAGCACCACGCTACGTCACAGAAGCTGAAGTGATCATGGATTCCGTGTGGAACTGCAGAAGACACCGAATGTTGAATCAGTCTCGTGTAAAGAAAACAAAGCTTGAGTTTTATTTTATCTACTTTCAGAATCTACTACAAAATCGCATTTATGGTAAGTTAGTTGAACCATTGCTGAAAACAATTTAATGGCTCCTACAAAATGAGAGGTGGAACCGTCACATGATTCAACAAATACTGCTCAAATCAAGGAAAATGAGGTCTGTCAAAATTATCTGCACTTCTCTGTTCACTGAATCATTATCAGCAGTAGCGAAAATATGGACTCAATCCAAGGACCCATAATCAAATGAATAAAGACAAAAAAGAATATATGTGTGCATTTCATATTATATACACCACCGCCGAGCATGCATAAAGCACGTTGGATTCAGAACCAAGTGCCAAATATATCACACAACACACATACACAGAAATCCTGTCACTTGTAATAGTGTACAGAGGACATTATGTCAGATAAAAAGTCAGGCGCAAGATGACAAACATAACGTGATTTCACAGTGTGGAGTCCCAAAAAGTGGAGCTCAAAGGAACAGAGTAAAACTGAAACCAGAGGCCAGGCTGGGGGGGGGGTGGGTTGGAGAGAGAAAGGTCAAAGGTCTGAAGAGGGGGAGGTTCAAGAGCCCAACTGTGCCTGGCAGTGACTGTGGTAATAACAGCATATTGCAACCCTTAACCGTGGAGGGAGTGGATTTAAGGATTCTAACTCCTCGGAGATATAAAAAGAAGGGGCAATGTTCTCATGAAATATCTTAATTCAGCTGACCCACAATGTATACATATATCAAAACACTGTGATGCAAAGCATATATTAGATTTTACTCAATTAAAAACCAATAAAAATTTGAAAGCAGGTAAGGTTTTTTTTTTATCTCATCTTAAAGAAAGTCAGTTGCTGTTTTCCCTTGATAGTTTGCATTGCTAAATTCTAACAACACAACACATGAGAAGTTTGTCTTCTCTCTTCATTGGAATCTAACCTTATAAGGATAGCCTCTCTCACTATTTCTCTTATATATATCCTTAATGTTTAGAAAATGATTATTAAAACAGGGATTTGATAAAAACTATCGATTTGTTGAATAGATCATTTCCTTTAGTTTTATATGGTAGTATTCTTTTCATTGAAAAATAAATTAATTAGGTAAAGAATACAAAAATACAAATACTATAAAAGGCAATTTATGCATCTTAAGACCGTCTTATCTATGGGAAAAATTGGTATGAAACATCGCTATGAAACTAGTAGACAGAAATTAGGAGTTATCTTTGTATACTAAAGTGCATGTTAGAGAAGTATAAATCTCAACATTCATAAATCTTCCAACGATAATACTTTTCTTTAGTGAATATTAGGGAATACTCCAAACATATTGTCTTAGTGATAAAGTACCTGACACTCACAGCTTAAAGGAGGAGAGGTTTATTTATTTTATTTATAACAAGGTTATAGTCTGAGATCCACAGACTCCACTACAGAAATGCATAGCAAAGGAACATAGGGAAGAAAGCTGCTACCATCATGGAGGCTGGGAAGCAGAAAGAGAGAGAGAGGCAGAGAGACAGAAACAGAGAGACAGACAGACAGACAGACAGAGACACAAAGCCAGAGAGACAGAGAGATGGACACACAAAGACAGACACACAAAGACAGAGGCAGAGGACCAGGGAAGGAGATATACCCTCCAGGTCATGTTTCTGGTGACCTGTCCCCTACTCCCATCACCAGCAAATTAGCTATAAGCCAGCATGCTCCCAATCCTCCCCCAAAAGCCTTGCTGAGGAGCACACAAAGTTTTTTGGAGACATGATTTGCAAACCACAGAATTTCCATAGGCTTATTAGTTTTATCCAACCCTGATTCCAAGCTCAATTGCACTTATTAAAGGGATCAACACAGTTAGTGCTAAGTGACCTTCCTAATCACCTCATAGGACTTCAATTCTGAAGATATCACTTACCCTGAAACATATCGGTCTGCCTGAGAGACTGAGGGCATGTATTTCAAAACCTCATTTCTGAAAGCTGACTATTCTGCATATCTGCTCCTGTGTTTACTCGAAAAGATGTTCAGCAGAGGGTCTCTGAGGAGTAGAACCACAGAGCACTTCCCAGCTAAAGTTTTAAGAGAATAGTTTCAAGAAATGACCAGTTTCAGTTTAAAGTTCTCCAAGGGGTTTGGTTCACCTTCATCATTGCTCTTTCTGTTTGAAGTGTTCATTTACCATCCTGACACAATCGAGGGCCTCACTGCGTGATGCTGATGATACTTTTGTCAACGTGAAGAATGCAGGGCCATTGTTACAGAAATCGTACAAGAAACAGGGACCTTAATATGTACCATCTGTTTTACAAAAAAGCTCAATGTGGTAATGCATTTGCAATACCAGAAGCAATATCTCTAAGACATGAAATGAACATATGTTGTCTAAGAGCCTTCAGGCTGACATTGAAAAAGAGAAAAGATAGTACTTCAAGGCAAATACTGTCCCAGTAGAAAGACTGCCAGATCCAATATGGCTCAGCCTATTGACAAGTCTCTAGTGAACAAGTTCATATAAAGATTTTCACATTGTTATGGGCTGTACAGCTCTCTGGCCCATCTTTTCAGCAAGGGTAAAACAGTAGAAACACCCTCTTTGTCACTCCGGGTACTTTTCTGTTTCAGAGCAACAGATGTTGTCAGAAAAAGTCACAGCACACAATACAGAGCTTGAATGATTATTTTCTGAAACTAGAATGAAACGAAAATGGTGATTTATGATGAGTGATGAGGTGGTTTTTAAAACAGAGCTGGAAATGTAACCATCTGCACGCAGACAAAAACGTCTAGCTATTTACCATCAATACAAATTATGAGTTTTATTAATTGTGGTTTATATAATTATCTCAGATACATGCCAAACTGTACCAAACAACTGAAGAATTTTTACCTCTTTTTCTACATAAACTCTCACATAGGATTATAATCATTTATTACACAGATTTTGAATACATGTGTCATATATTTACACATATATTGTAGAACATACATAGTACAAGTGTGTATATCTCTGTGTGTACATGTGAACATTACAAGAAATTAAAGTCAGATGACGGGTTATTAAAGTCATTAGCAGAAAGAATTGTTAACTAGGTTAACAAGTGTTAGTTTGCTTATATTTCAGTTCCAAAGATTCAGTACAGGTTTGAGTTATGTTTTGCCATAATCAGGATTAGCTCTTCATAAACATGTCCACATAAAATATAAGCCTTACATTTTAAAAACAGTTGAAAAAACAGAGCAGTGAACTTGGAGCCAGGAGCTCTGGCTTGAGTGTCCAGCCTTGGTTTATGCCATCCGGGACCCTGGTGGGTCTGACCTTGGGTCGCCCTTCAAACCTCCCTCACTTCATTTATAGTGAAGGGGATTGAACCACACATGATCTCTAAGGTTATTTCAAAACTTATGAATTGAATTCTAATTACAAAGACATAAGCACTGTTCCCGTGTAAAAGTGAAGAACTATTTGAAATACAAAGTGAAGATAGATAACTCGTTTTAAACATTTTATTTTTAAAACCATACAGTGATCTATAGGCAAGCTGAGTTAAACTATACCCATCAGTCATGCCTGATTTTTATGAAGAATTTCATGTTATCATGTAACTGTTGTTCATTGTCCTTCTAAATCTTACTGGGTGCAAATGAGCCAAGCTACCTGAGGCTAGCCTTTAACTCTCAGGCAGCTAAAGATACAGGGAAGCCCCCCAACTCACATGCAAACATTTGACTGCACCTTCAGTACTGATTTAATTCAGTAGTTTTTTTTTCTTATATGTAAAAGTAGTTCTCCTGTGATCATTGTAAAAAGGATTTGTATCTCCTCAATGAACAGTGCCAGAAGAATGGTAGCTCTCATGGCCATCAAAGGCGCACAGCTTCGTCTTGACAACCCTGATGCTCTTCCCAGTTATGATCGGGTGGTTACTGATAGGAGCCTTTGGCTTTCCTCAGGTTGGTACTGCAGCCTACCGTTTTGCTCTAGCCTGTTTAGCACAATCACTTTTGGGAATGTGCCCCTGGTAAGAAAGGCCTGGCTCGCTCGCTCACCATTCTTGTATTTATGCCACGGACAGAAATCCTCAACACAGAAATACATACCTAGCTTTCGAGCTGGAATCTGTGTCAAACATTTTCCACACCCTATTCTATGCTTGTGCTCACACTTGAATTACTAATTCCCTTAAACATGTTCAATCTATTCTCTGATCACAGTCACTAGCTTATTGTTTTGTAATCCAGTTTGTGCTACTTAGAGGAGAAACTACGCTACATGGACATGCTGCACAGGGAAGCAGAAGTTCTGTTTACCCTTTAATTTGGGGTTTCTCCAAGCCCCTCCCTGGCCTCCTAACTTGTCAACAGTCAGAGGCAGGTCAACAGGAACTCTTATTGTCTCTGGGGTTACAGGGAAGGCGCTGATGAAATTCACTTCCCACCACACCGAGTTCAAAGGCACTGGCCTGAGTGGTGCGTGTGTTTATTCAGAAACATGTGGGTCTGATGAGTGTGAGGGGATTGATGCAGTATGGCTCAGATGCAAGTCATTGGGTATAATTGATTTTTAATGGGCTGGCTACCTGCCACCAGATGTTCATCAATTAGGTCTGTGTTAAAACCAACACAGCTGCTTATCTCACGCAGAATACCCAGTGGCCGTGGTCTTGCTGCGTACCTTGAGTCATATCTGTTTAGGGTGACCATACATTGTATTTGCTCATGATCAGGTTTGATCTAGGCCTGTAATCATTAAGAGCACCCCCCCAATGTCCTTGTTCGTATAATAAATCACAAGGACATCTTCCCTGCTTCTCACGCTACTTCCTGTTCCACACAAAGTAAATTAGACATGGATCTTGTGCCGCAATAGCAAATAATTTCTGTTAACATTATACAATGTAAGTCTTACCTGTGGACATCATTAAATTTTAGAGCTAGGAAGAACTTTTCGATGACATTTAGTCTAGTAGTCCTCAGGAACTGCTCGGTGGTGAGTTGATTTTTACCACCTTGCCACGGTTTGTTTGGTGCTAAAACAGTATCCTAGTGAGCTTCCTCAGTCCTCCCTCCCACCTTCCCACTCCACTGAGAGATCACCCACAGCTGCTTTCTTCCTTCTTCCGCTAAGTGCAGACCGTGTGTGTTTCTGTCCTTAAATCAGTGTCTGGCCTCCTGATAGATGATCAGATGACCTCACTGCTCTTTAAAAATGGAGAAACAATCCCTTGTAGGCACTGAGTAAATGACAGTTGTAAAACATTTTGGAAGATTCTTTCGTTTCGTGTCTGAAGCATAGAGTGAAATATTTTTATAAAAGGCTGTCCTGCCATTGCATGTGTGTCGTTTTCTATGAGAATGTTGTAGAGTACTTTTTCTAAACATTTGATCCTATTGTTGTCATCTCAAGAGGCTGTTTTAGATAATAGCCTTCTGAAATCGTTTGACTAGGGCTCACCCAGGTTTATGTTCATGACATTTTTGTTTTTATTGATATCTGGGAAATATTTTGTCTCCCACTGTCTACAGATTCCAACAGTGTATTTATTTACATATATAAACATGATAGTATTTTAAACTTTAAATTTTGTATTTATGAAAATAACAGTTGCAATATTTATAAAAAGTTACACAGTCCTTAAATTTATAACAACATAACAGCAGTCTCATTCCCCATGGCGCCCACTTTCAAAATTTTATTTTATAGTTCCTCTTGTATTTCTAAATAATGAATATAACTTACTTCTTGATTTTTCTGATTTTTTTATTGTTTTTAGTTTTTATAACAATTCTCCAACTACTAACATACTCTCTCTTCCTCCCGATGTGCCACAAATATGGTTAATCACCATTTTGACATAAATATGGTGGAAATTCAAGCATGGAGAAGGTATACGAAGGCCACATTTGTGTATATCTATCACTGATATGGCAACATCAATTCCCCCCCAACCTGTAAATCTCCGTTCAATTCATCGAAACATGGATTCTTCTTAAACCCTTCTGATTTTCTTGGCAGTAGTTTCCTGTGGAATCAGTCCTCTCCTGCCACTCTGTGCACTCAGAAAGCTTCGGTGCCACTCTGATTATTTCTCCCCTTCATTGTTGCTGTGGGGCACCGAGGCAGCACCGTCCTCACACACGACACCTCCTCACTTATTTTCCTTTGGCTGTTGAAGAATAATTCTCTTCCAAGCTAATGCTCTGATATTCCACACTCACTGCCCTTGCCACAGTTCCAACTGGGCTCAATATATATTAGAATATTTTCATGTGGAAACTTCCCATTCAGAATTTTAAAAAATTATTTACAAGTTCTTTGTTTGTTGTCGTTTTGTGATTTTTGAGACAAGGTCTCGCTATGTATTGCAGGTTGGCCTTGTACTTATAGGGCCCAGGCCGGCCTTGAACTCACAGCAATCCTCGTGCCCTGGACTCCCTCCCTGGTGCCAGGATCTATAGGCATGTGCCACCATGCCCAACTTTTAAATATTTATGTACTAAGTGCTTTCAGATATTCTTCTTTACTCTCCGTTGAATTTGGATTGGCTGTTCAAAAAGTTTGGGGACTGAATTCTTAGTGTTCTCATATTTTTCCTTTGTTACATTATTTCTTATAGTATTTTCTCTTTATATTATTATTTACTACTTACAAGAATATTCCCATTTTTACTTTAAAAACATAGAATTGATATTTAAAATATACTGTACTCTTACTAGGTCTTGATGTTGAAATTTTACATATTTATTGCTTATTGGTGCTTTACTATTTCGATTTTAGGTAGGAATTTTTGACATATACAACTAAGAATATAAGAGTAGACTATGTCCATTTATGTCTTTCATATGCCCCAATATATTTAGTTTATGTGTTCATAGTATTAAAAACTATCATGCTTATAATAATCATGCAATAAACTATTATGGCAATAGTATTTTTCTTTCACTTAACTCCAGGACACCAATCTGCTTTGGTTCTTCTTCATGACTCTCTTCACCCTACACTCTCTCATCTCACTACACTTACTATGCTGTAAGTTGTCCACAGCTATAGGGCTCAGTCTTCGTGCCATTTTCTCTGCTGTCATCCAAACCCACGTGTGCAACCATCATCTAGAGGCTGGGGCTTCCAAAGAACCAAAAGGTTCTTAAGTTCCAAAAGGTTTAAGAACCAAATTATACATGCCATGCGTATACATAAGTTAACTGTAAATGTTACTGCCCTAAAGTAAGTGTAGCACACTAGTCCAGGTTATAATAAATAACATCATAGACTTAAAATTCCTGATTGAGAGTTTACTCATATAGCATGTCTGTGTTGATTTTTACTGAGTTCTTCTATTATTACTCAAGTTCTGGTCGCAACTATGAATAAGTGTAGATGCAATGCACACACTCATTGAGATTTGTTTACATATACACCTAAGGCAAAGTGAAATTAAAAAGGCGGGTTGGGAATTTGACTTTATCAATAGTGAGGAATTTCTTCACTAAATAAAATATGATTTTCAAATACCACAAGAATATTTTCTTAATGATTTTGTGGAGGTTATTATTTAATAGCCACAGACAAGACATACTTTCAAGTTTAGTTGAAATTGTTAATCATCTTATTTTTTATTTCCTAAAGTACAAGCAATCAACAAAACAATTATAAATACATTACAAATAATTTTTTGATATTACTTGTTAATTTTCATGTTGTCAATAGACCAACCAAATTCATTTTCAAGCTGCAGAAGTTACATCCCCGAATGTGGGTGTAAGAGCTTTGTGAGGGGCCCATCGTATAGACAGGACAGGGTAAACTGAGGAGCACAAACACTTGTCAATCTAGTGAAAAGCCAGGAAGTGATGGGTTGGTGCTGTTATTTAGTGTAATTTTGTCAGTTGTAAGTTTTCCTCATTTAGTTCCTAACGAAGACTGTATTGCCAACGAGCTTGTAAAGTTCCTGAAATCCAACAATTGTCTCTGCATTAGTTTCTCAGGACTTAGTGTCTTAAACAGTCAGAAGTCTAAAGCTGATCTTATTGGGCTGAGTTCAAAAATGCAAACAATGTTGCTCTCCTGTCTTGAGGACATAGAAGAAAATCTGTTCTCCTGCTTCTCCAGTTTCTGCAGGCATCCCCTGTCCCCGACCCGCACCTGCTCTCGCCACGATCGCTGCCGCTGGCTGGGAGGGTCTTTCTCTTCACCACGACTGCTCTGCCCCTCACTTCCGCGTCTACAGGCTGCTGTGCCCAGCACGGGCTCCTGCTGGTGCTCCTGTCATGCGCCATCTGAGGTCCAGCTGCACCTGCAGTTTCCTTTTCCCGCCTAAATTTCCACATGTAATTTTTTGGGACTCGAGCCGACATTTTCAAAGGACTGTTTTGCCTGCCTAGGTTCTTGCCTGTCTCCAAACAGAAGCTAAGATTGTAGTTTTCTGTGCTCACATTTAATAAAGTGCTTGTTACAATAATGAAATATATTTGCATTCACATGTGTGCCACCCCCAAATTCTTCCATTTTATTGGGTGAGAAAAACCTGACATAGCTACTGGGTGCTTTAAATATTAGATAGAATAATTAAAACCAGGCATTTGTTCATTCTCTCTCTCTCTCTCTCTCTCTCTCTCTCTCTCTCTCTCTCTCTCTGTTTTCTCCTCCTCCTTTCTTTATGTAGAGTTTACTGAGTCCTAGCACCATGAGAAAGGCATAAGGATATGACAATCCTATTCTTAAACAAAAATTGCTCTCTAGTTGTGGGGTGCAGACTGAACTCATGAAGATTTAAATAACACTATATCTCATACAATATAGGACGTTTTGAGTACCAGATTTGTGACAGAGAGTGAGTGCTCCCTTATGCAAATAAAGGGAAGTCCGAGGATAGTCTGCACGTGTCTCATGGTGGAGGAAGACTCAGGGCTGAGCGAAGGATACACGCACTGGGAGAACTCGGGCACACTGAAGAGCAGCGTGGCAGGAAGGAGGACAGGAGAGGCACCTGTGCGTAACTTCAAGACTCTTGGCGGTGTAGTATAAATGACCTCACTTGGATGGGCATCTTTCTCTTTGGTTAACTTATCCCAAATAAGCTAACAACTGACCTCAGCAAGTTTGTCTATAACAGTAATAAACGCGAGGCTACGATCCAGTGTGAAAAAAGTCCGCTTATTTTGCAAGAAGACAGAAAATGTTACATTTTCATATGACCTATTATCTGCGGGATTGTTGATTTCTCTGTGCACTGAGAAAACCAGTGGCATTTGCTACTTGCTAAGAAGGAAAAGGGCCTTTCACAGTTTCAAATCCGCTGCCAGATTATCATGCTAGACAGCTCTCACAGATCCCGGGCGTAATTAGCAGGGGATCACTTCCATTTTCGGGGCACCAAAGTCATAAGAAATACATTTTTGCAAATACATTTGAGTCATAATTAAACCCCTGTTGCCACAATAGGCTGTGCCTATTTCACATCCCATCCATGTGATTAATACAAAGAAATGGAAAATGTCAACATAGGAGTCAAAACTCACACTTACAGCTTTGTGCTATTCTGAGGTGACATCTGAAAACGAGCAGTTTGGAGTGAGAATTTTTCCATTAACATTGCTGATCAGCATGTGCTATCAATTCTCTATTGACTTCAATTATTAGCAGTTGCTATGAATTTTCCATTAACTTTAATGATTGGCACTGGCTAAGATTTCAATGCTTCCTATGACCAGTATTTGCTAAAAACTCTCTTCCTAATTCTTTGGTCATTTTTTGCTATAATTTTGCCTCAGGTTCTATTTGCTGCTGTGTATTCTTAATTTTAATAGGTAGCAAGCACTCTAAATGTTGTTAAAGGATAGTGTTCAGGGTTGTCTATGAATTATTTTTGTTACAAATATATTTAAATTTAAGACATCACTAGAACCTGTGAGACAAAAGAATTTCAAAATGACATATATTGTAATAGAGACATCCCAAACCCCCAAAATTAGAGTCCTATAGAATGCTTGATGAACAACATCCCAGCTATGAACTGATCTTTTTCTCTTTTTAATTAGTGCATATTCACAGTACCCAGTAATTACATTTATCATGGGGCTTAGAACTAATTTTAAAAAGCTAGTGTATTAGATATAAGCTACAAGACAATGATTTGTAATAGAGAACTGGTGAGAAATACTATTGTCTATCATTTTCCTCCTTGTTTACTCCCTGGCAATAGGAGTTAGAATTGGAATGGGAGTAAAAGATGTATGACCTTTTCGTGAATGGATGAATCTTTTATTAAAATTCAGTTTTGTATACATTTAAGGAGTACAGCATGTTTTATTATTTTTATGCATGATGAAATAATTACTGTAGTCAAATCTGTATGCCCAGCACCCTTCTCTAAATTATATCTTATGCTAAGAGAACCTAAAGTCTACCCTTATAGCAGATTCTCAGTGTGCAGTACAGTATTGATAACTGTAGTTTTTATGCTGTACATTTGGTTTTTAGCCATATGGATCCTAACTAGACATAAAATCATAGCTTTTGAACTATTTCCCATTTCCTTCCCTTTCTCATTCCTAGCCTCCACTTTTTTACCATTACTATTTGACTTTTTAAAGATTATGCACACAAATGAATCAGTACAGTATTTTCTTTTCTGTGACTGAGTTATTTCATCTAGTACAATTTCCTTTAGGTGCATCATGTTTTACAGCTGACCATGTCTTCTTTGTAAAACCTGAATAGGTTTAAAATGTTTGCCTTTTTCTTCATTCATTTGTCAATCAGTGGAGATTTACTGTTGTTCTAGGTGGTTTAGAACTAGACTACCTCTCAGAACTTTCATGCATTCAGAGGCGGGAGCTAGGGAAGGTTTTCAGTTATGGGGGTGGATTTATCCACCAGAAGCTCAGCAGCTGAGCATGCTGTTATGACCTGATCAGAGAGAAGCCACTGTAGTGTACCCTGGAATGGCCTATCTCTTATCCTGGATCTTCCCTGCGCTTACTGCATCCTGGCCCCCATAATACAAGCAGCTTTCCTTTCTCAGATCCTTCCACTGTCCAACTTCTGCTTTGGAGCCAGCAGACCCTGTACTGAACCTGTAAACCAAAATCACCATCTCCTTTAAGATGTGGTGTCGGGTATTTTATCTTAGAGAGGAGAAAGTGACTAAGGCCACATAACTTGGTTACTGTAAGTTGTAATTAATATGGTACAATAGATATCATTACAAGTGCCGAAGGGTGTGTACCCAAAGAAAGATTACTGAATTATATAGTAGCTTTATTTTTAGCTTTTTGAGCAATCTCCACACCATCTCTGTAATGCTGTCCCAAGTTCCAGCCACACTAAGAGAGTATAAGGATTCTCTTCTTCTCTTTGTGCTCAGCAATGCTTCATCCCATGAGCACTTGAAAATAACCCTTCTACCTGAAATTCCATGTGTCATTTCTTCACCTCTGAGGGCATGGGCACGCAGGGCCCCTTTCAGAACCTTTGATCCTCTTCTACCTCAGGCCAGCTCTGAACCAGCTATGTTTCCTTCTCTTCCACATGAAGCAGCAAATGTTCCTACTACCATGCCTACCACCACTACTACTGCTTCTGTTACAAGAATGGCTTCTACTACCGCTTTTGTGCTCCCCTGTTTTCCAATAGTAGACTGGACAGTTTTCTCGGAACCACAGTACAGAAGTGGTTGTTTTTTTTTGTTTTTGTTTCCTAAAGGGTATTAACAGTGCCTGGTTTATTTTTGTTTGATTGCTGTCAAAATATCCTCCCCCCCTCCTTTGTGATTCTGATTATACAATGAAGGAGCAGAGTATTAGGAATGAAACTGTGAAGATAATGTCCTTCAAATATACTAAACTTGGGTTAGGTATTGTGAATTACTTGAGTTTGACATCAAGGGAGGAGGTGAGGATCAGAGTTGTGATTTTGTTGAAAAATAAACCTTTCTTTTGAAAAATACTATTTGCAAAACATAGAGAATAATTTACTAGATAATATTGATTTATATTGCTAACCACATTTATATCTTTTTAAAATGTTGATTCTTTAATGATTTTTTTTAAATCCAAGTCTCATAAGTTTTCTTCTTATCGGGAATCTTAGTTTTAAAGTTTATATCAAGCTCAAGTTACATTCTTGCAAATGGGATTCCCTAAATTGCAGTGAACTTTAATAGATTTTTAAAAATGATGTCAATTTTGTGTATGGTTTTATCACAGAAGAACGTGTTCCATTATAAAAGATTCTAAGTAAAACTTTACAAACTTTGAAATTGATGTTTTACTCTGTCTTACTCTCCTTTTCAATAGCATGCTTACCAACCAGCTCTGTATGACACAATCCAGAAAGACACTCGGAGTCATGATATAATGGCACCTTTGTCAGAGAACTTGGGTTTCCACCTCTGTAATGCACATTTCATAAGCATTCGTGGGACACTAAGTTGTTAGTTTTATGTTTTCTGCTTTAAAAGAATCAGGAGGTGAAGAAGATTACCTTTGGCAGTTCTGCTCCGTGCCATCACTTTGTTGTCATTCTTGGAATGTCTCAAAAGGTTTTATTAGGTAAAAGCCTCTATAAATTCCAGGTGTTGACCATATGTTCACCATGCATCCACAAACAGAACAACGGCTTTATTTCCAAACCTGACTTGCTTGTTAGTACGTAGCTGTGCACATCTTTACATAGTGGGAACTTTCTTGGTAAAGTTAGCTAAAAACCAAAGGCAAATAAAACAACCACACATGTTCTGCCACTGTTCTCCTATGGCAAAGGAAAGAGTTTCTGTGAAATTCAGAAGGGATGTGCAAATTGGAAGGCAGTGGAAGTCAGTGGGAGTAGAATTCTTAACTCATTAGCTTTCTCATTGGAGAAGAATGGGTTTACTTTTCTTTCGGTCAACACAAAGATATCAACTCAGGATAATTCAGTTATCTTGGAGTTAGTGCCAACTTGTGTGTATAAAGAATATTGTTTTATTTTTATTGTCACCAGTACTAGTTTAAATTGAGCTATTTATATAAGTGCTTAAAATTCTGAACATAGGTGTAAAACTTGATAAAAAATAGGAATTAGCAGATAACTAATAACCACTACATTGCATTTCTTATGATCCTCCTTTTAAAACAAAAAATTTGCTTATTTGGTTTAGGCTTTTAGTTTTCATTACAAGGTACAAAGAACCTACCTGTGTGTCAGGTAAAGGTCAGATTTCAAATATTTTATAGCATTTGTGAAAAGCTCTAGGTTTTATTTAAGCTGAGCACCAATTGTCCTTTGTAGTGAAATTATGAAGCAAATTCTGACAACTCTGTTTGTTAATGATTCTTTCTTGATGCATATATTAGTTTCAAGCTCTTACCTATAATATATGCACAGTCAAATCTTGATTATGTGAACTAATGGAGAAAATTTGTGAATAATGCAACAAATTATTTAAAATCATAGAAAATTCTGCTGTGTCTCATATTTGACTTAAATGGCAACATAGGAGCAAATGTAAATTTTATCTGGTTTTGGTCTGAAATCAACAGTATTACTAATGAACTAGCAAACTACTTTTTAAAACTATAAAGGTCTGTCTTCTCTGTTTTAACCCCTCAACATGTTCTCATTTCTCCCTAGGTCAAAGGAAGTTAAGAGCAAATAACACTTTTTCCTATTCCTATCTTTCTTATGGCATTTGTTTTACTCAGTTTTTCTCCCCGTACATGTAGCAGATTATAGCAAAATAAAAAAAAGTTCATGGATATTAATTAAATAAAAGATTATTTGGGTGATCTTTTAGATAAACACGTGCTAATTTTCTAAATGGAATTCATGTATGATTTTTCCTTCCAATTTTCTGGGGGCAAACTCTGTACCAATTTTGCTTAATATTTGGTTTGTATACCTAAGAAACAGTTTTCATATAAACTCCAAGTTTGCTTATATAGATACACTGAAGATCATCTTTAAAGGTCGCCATTCCTATTGTTTTGTTTTGTTTTTTCACTTTTTGTAGTAGACTAGGATTTCCTTGAGATTAAAAATTAAAATCCAGCAAATAATAAAATTCAAATTCAAATCTTTGGGCTATTATTCCTATTATAGATAATCCTTTCTCAACCTTTACTAGGATTTAGAGGAAAATGCCCCAAGTTTAGTATTTACACATCCATGGATGTGTGGTTTTATGTGGTATGTGCGGGGGTGGGGGAAGTGATGCCAGGCACCAGGCAGGACCTTGCACTTGCCAGGCAGGCACAGCACAGCTGAACTGAATTCCCTTCCTGATTTACATAAATTTTTTTTTAATACAGCTAAACATTTTGAAGGCAGGTGCTGCGTATTATACCTGGGGTATATACCTAAATATATGTTGAATAATCATAACAATTAATTCAGGAAGGAAGGAGCCCAAGTATTTTCTAATCAATTATATTGGTAAATAGAAATTGTAAAAGAAAGAAAAAGATACTTTCTTGTCATTTATTAGTTTTTTTGTTCTTAGAAAAGTGAATTATTTTCAGCAGAGAATGCTATTTTGTTCACTATTATGACTTTTCCTCCCTCCTTTCTGGTTTTATCACTGCTTTAAAAAGGCAGCATTGTGCCTGTAACATAATTCTTGTCCAGCCTTAAATTTGTGCTAAGTAGGGAAAATTTCGTTTAACTCACTTTCAATAATCATAACTGCGTTCTGGTTAATGACATGCGCTCTAAGTGAGTCAGTGCTGAACAGAGTCCCCGATAATTGGGGAGGAAATGATGTCCATTGGTATTCCTTGGACCCAGAGCTACGACTGACATTTCGTTATACGTGGTGACATGGCCTCTCAGCTGGAGGAGAAATAAAAAGTCTCTCTAACAAATAGGCAACAGGCACCTGACCTGTTGGATCAGGCCATGTCATGTTACATGATGTGACATGCCCCGCGGTGACCCGCGGCAATGTCACTCTGTGTTACCCGGCGGGGCCGTGTTACTCTTTATTAAACACCATGAGGAGACCCATCCATGGTGGCCACAAAGCACGTTCAAGCCACTTCTGCAAAGAAGGGGCGAACCAGCCACATTCTGAACTTTTCTTTCCAGAAGTCCTTTGGAGAAATCCAGGAGCATAATTATCCCAAGAATCACAGAAGTTTTCACTGTCTTAAAGCTGGAATTCAAAGTTTAAGTACACAAGACAGATACCTATTTTATGTGTAAAGGATCATACACAGGGAACACACTGTACTTTTAGATAAAATGTGTTCTACCAGAAATGTTTCAAATATTCTTAAAATAATCAGTTAAGCCTTCTGGTCAGTTTACCTACCTTTTGCATAAGTCTGATAATAATTACTCTTTCTGGTAATCCAAAGCTATCTTTTAAAATCACCCATTGTGTAAATTAGAAGCCCCAATTAAAAGGTGAAAAAGCGCACATCTTTAGTCTAACCCTCAGGATGATTTTTATCAAAACAGTGGCTCTCAGCAAGAAACTATCTTAAATTATTACATTATGTGATATTATGTAAAAGGAATCCATTGTGTTTGGTCATTTTTTCTAATGATTTTAATAGTATTTTTCTATTGATATATCTTGCATATAAATTCAGTCTTAATGATCTGCATAAAGAATTGAACAATATTACATAGGTACATCTATCTAGTGATTTTAGAGTAATTACTGGTGCATGGAACTGAATATAACCTTTTGGTTATATTCTGCAGTAAAAGGAATAGGTTAGAGAGGTTTTTATGCAAATTAGAAATGCTCTGTGTTGGAAGCCTAATTGTACTTTTTATTGTTAGACAAGTCAATACAGCTTTAATACACATTTTATAAGCTTCTTGCTGAAATTGTATATGAAAAGATTGGTTTCCATAGATGAAAGGCATAATCTTAACAATGAGACCACATAAGCTGAGTGGCTGAAGTACTGATAAAGCATTTGTTAGCTCCAACATAGAAGAAGTCTTATTAGCTTTATTAGCTGCTACTTTCAGTCCACTACTATTTACAGTATGAAACACATGCTTGGTGGACGAGGATAGAGTGGTGCTGTGTTTATCTGTTTAGAGTAAACAGGAACTCACAGGAAGAACATTTCAGCTACAGAGTTAAGGATCATCTCTTTGCTTTGCTTTTTCATCTAATGCAGAGAATTATTTGAATATTTGTGATTTTAATTTCAAAATATTTTATATTGAGGCAATCAGAGTTTGAAATGATCAAATATAGCATCCAGGTGCTCCTTGTAATCAATGCTTCCATGTGAAGGGAAATGCATATTGGCAGGTCATAGCTTATCCCACCATGGAAATTTGAGAAGATTAAAGAGAAGGTGGACACGTTGCTCTGCTTTTTGTTAACATGAAGATCAACCAGGAATGAGCTGAACGCAGGGATGGAAAGATCACCTTCTTAAGAATTTATTGATGTCACTACTGGCTGCGCAGGGCTGTAGGCTCTTGAAGACATCTTCCCTGACTTAATTTTCACTACAACCCTAGAGAAAAGAATTAGTATTTTGTTAAGATTCCTTTTTGGAGTACTGGGGATCAAACATAGGACTTTTTCCATGCAGTCCAAGCATACTTCCCCTGGCCTGCCAGCTCAGCCCTAAGTCTCCTTTTAAACATGAGTAGCATTACTGATCTACAAAGTCAACTCCCATGCTGAGGGTCACACATAGGTTTAACTTCATAGTGTACTCTCAAGCAGTCTCTCCTGCCTTTGAGCTAGGACAGAGGCTCTCATGTTTGGGGTGTTCTTGCTCCACCCTCAAATCCTAAAATTTTGGCAACAGGTGGGAAGTATTGAGAGATAGAACCCACACAACTATTTGTGTCTTAGCTGTCTTGTAGGGCTAACGAAAGCATCCAGAATCTTAGAAATTTCCCTCGATTGCTCTTCAGCATTTCATTACCATAACAATCCCAGACTGCCCTGCATATGTCCAAATCTCTGTATCACACAAGGAGAGAAGGGCCATGTATATGACAAAGACTTTTCAGTAAGTTCATGAAAGCTATAGGAGGACAGGGGTTTGTTTATTCTGTTCCCCCCAAATCCTTAATACCTAAACAATACCTCATATAGAACAAACATTTGATAAATATTAATTGTAGGAATGTTTGAAAATTGTAACATGGTCTCATTCCAAATGTTTGTTCTCAAAACTTCACAGAAACTAAAGAAAGCAGAAAAAAAATCAACAACAGCACATGAAAGTATATCTGATCAAAACTCACAGAACCTATGAGGAGTTCATGTATTCACAAGAAGCAAATGAATAGATGACAATTTGCAGTATAGGAGTTTAACCTCACCATCCCTCAGATCCCTAAAATGTTGAATTTGATGCACTGATCAATTTTGCTTAAGGTAGGAGGAAAAAAACATCAACTGGAGACTAAATAAGGATGTTTCTTTTTTTAAGAAAATGAATCATTACTCTGCCATAAAGAATGATAGTCATTTATACTCAAATGGACATACCTTGAGGACATACTCATGAGTGAAATAAATAGGTCACAGGTATGTAATACTGTATCTTTTCTTTGGTATGATAATCTGAAGATGTAAACGAGTTTTAAAACATATGATACATATTGTGAAATAGAAAATATTCAAAGGAAAGGGGTAAGGATAAGTAACAAGGGAAAGAAAAAATATGATGTCAAAAAACAAAACTAAGCATACATATATATGTATATACATATAGATGTATACATATAGATGTATACATATATTTATATATATGTATACACATATAGATGTGTGTATATATATATATATATATATATATATATATATATATGGAGTGGAGGATTATAGGATGAGGAAGGGAATGGGAAAAATGAGAATTAAGTTGTGTCATATACTGGTACAAATTCTCAATGTTGAGTGTGATCATGATGTGTATATAAAATATACCAATAAAGGATTCACTTTAAAAAAAAGATAGAAAAAAGTTCCAGTGTGCATAACAGGTTGACTCTTGATAACAACAGTATAGAGCAAAGAGATTTGAATATTTTCATCACAAAGAGAAGATAAATGTTTGAAGATATAGTTTAACCTGAGTGAAACTTTAGGCAGTATATACATGTATCAACACATAGCGTGTACTTGCATATATGTACAATTTTCATGTTTCAGAGGAGATATATTAAAATTGAAACCACCAGCCAGGCGTGTTGGCTCACGCCTGCAATCCCAGCACTCGGGAGGCAGAGGCAGGAGGATTGCTGAGTTCGAGGCCTGCCTGGGCTACATAGTGAGCTCAGGGCCAGCCTGAACTACAAAACATGACCCTGTCTCAAAAAAAAAAAAAATTGAAACCATCAAAGAAGGAAGAAGAAAAGGAGAGAGACAGATACATAAAGAGACAGAGACATACTGACACAGAGACAGAGAGAGAGAGAGAGAGAATAAAAGGTTCAGAGAAAGTAGTGTCATGATTCAGAGCCTGATTTTGATTAAAAGTGAAAAAAAATAAAGATATTGACATGGATGGATTAAAAGAAGCATGTGATAGCAGTTTTGTTTCAAGGAACTGTTGATTCAGAAAGGTCAGCAGACTGCAAAGGAGTTGAATCAGGGTTCTTGAGAAGAAGAACAAAATCAATAGAAAAATACATAATAAAAGAGTATGCAAGGGGCTTTGTTAGGTACATTATAGGATCAGAGACAGGAGAGTCCTCATGACTGCATGCCAGAGAATCCAGCAGCTACTCAGCAAAACAAAACCAATCAACAAATAAAACAAGAAGTCAAAGAGAAGTGGAGGATCTAGGATGTAAAACCAGTACCAGCGCTAAGGCCAGCAAACTCACTGGAGTTGGCATCTGTGTTGGATGCGTACAATTTTGGCAACCTGGAGGTTAATGTCAGAAGGTGATAGCCATGAAGGATGGGCTCATCCAGGAACCTGGAGCTCTTCCAAACTGCCACACCTCTCACTACATTCCCTTTTTATTTCATCCAATCTACCAGCCTTTTGATGGGTGCCTTTCACAACTTGATTGGTTTTCTTCATTCAGTTTCCTGGCTTATATATCAGTCATGCACAGATATGCCCAGAACTTCTTGTCATTACTCTGCAGGAGTTTCATGCTACATTCAAGTTGATATGTCATGACTAGTGATCACAAAAGGAAACAGTGAAAAATAAGTAATTAAGCACTTGTACAAAGGACTTGATTAGTACAACGTATGTGCTTTGGAAAAGTATGACAAGGACGACAAGTCCAAAGTGTCTGCTTGCAATGTCTTCCTCTGAAGCTAGTGGGTTGAACACGCTGGATAGATTTTAGGTTCTGATTCCAGGTTAATTACTCAGCCCTGAAAGGTGCATGTTTAAAAGAAATTCTCTTGGTATCTTTTGAAGATAACTCTCCCAGTACATAATATTCACCATGAATCTTGGGGTTATCATGAGTGTGTCATATTGTGATAGTTCATGTTGGGGAAAGATGACTTAGGGCTTAGAATCCTTGGCTGCAAATCTAACCGGGAGGTCAGAACTTGTTAGGAAACATAAAGCTGAGTTTCCGAGATTCAAAAGAAAATGCACATTGGACAGAGGACTACACAGGTATTTAGAGACCTAGGGAAGGTATGAGAGAAATTCTCTCTAGTCACTAAGGACACAATCCACTGAGACCCTGGCAGCCTCCTTATAGAGAAAGTCATATAGGTTCCAGACAGCTAGGAAGCTGAAACTGTTCTTCCAACCACCTACAGAGAATGTGTCACGATTTATAATGTCCTGTGTTACCTTATTACACAATCATAATCATTGAATGCAATTTCTCTTTTTCCCTGCTAGTGTTGAACTAATTTTTCTCTGTAGTCATTTCTTATTCTTTCAGAAAAAAGAAAATAACATCATTTTATCATATTTTTAAGAAAAACAACAGTTTAATACTATGCATATGGCATATTAATTCCAATTTTCATGATGTGTATGTGTGTAATATATTTAAATGATGTTTTCAGCATATCTTTTTATTGTTTCTTTAAGGTTTTAAGAAACTAGAAAGCAAAAGTAAAAATAATTGTTTCAGTGGCAACAGCGTTTTACCTAAATTTTTGTCTCCATTCACGAAACCTGAAACACTGGACCACACTCAACTTTTCTAAAGAAAGGAAGCAAGTTTTGCCATCACCGCTTTCTGCACTGGTCTCACGTGGGTGGCCTTTTATTTTACGGAGCATATTAATCTCCTGTTGTTCCTGACAGTCACTACTGTGTGTCATCTCTGTACAGGACAATAACGCGACTCCAGAGTCTTTTCCTAAACTTAGTGACCAGCCTTCATGCCCTATGACAAATGTTTATGGATTCTTCTAATTACACGTCTGGTTTCAAGCTAAGATATCAAGAGAATACAGTTCTCTTTTGTAAGGTTCCCAAGGTTTTTCTATAATAATCAATTACCATAATGAGTTTTTTTAAAGCTTCCATCCATCATTTTCTTAAAATATATAAACTACCCAGGATAAAGATAAATAGCTAGTGCCAGCAAAGCCTGAGGGCGTCTACCAAAGGCCTCCTTTAAATCAAAATCAACTGGAAAACACGTTGGGTTTTATTTCAAAGTCAATCCTGCTTAAGTTTCTTTTTAACTGTGCAAAACACAAAAGGAGTGGAAGAGACCCATGACAAGCTGGCTTCATGAGAGGGTGGAGGACAAAGCATCATCACCACGTTCCCTCGGTGGACCACGTAGATTTGTTACATGGGCCTCACTAGTTGGCTCCTGCATTGTTCACATTAGGACGTTAAATCCCTACCTGAGTGAGTGTTTCTGAATCTACTAAACTGTTACCTGTTTTTGTTCCCAGAGAAACACCATGGAAACCGGAAGTTACGTGGTGTTTTATCTAAACTAGAGTTTCTCAACTCTGCTTCTACTCTGATTTTGGAAAAGGCAGTTCATTGTTATAGGAAAAAAAAAACTGTGAAGATACTTTTTTTTTCTTGTACAATGTTTAGCAGCATCCTGCGTTACAGAGCCCGGTAGCAGACACCTTTGCCCTTGACTCGTGACACCCCAAATACCTTCAGACTTGGGCAAAAGGTGTCTGAAGATTGACACCCCTTCCTGTTTGAGGACCCCTCAGAGCCCCGGTGGTAGCATGAGACTGAGAAAGCCAAGGCAAGGAATGGCCACAATGATTTCTCTGGCTGGAGTTTACATGGTTTGAGCTAACTGAGATTTTACTGTGATCAGAGAGCAGAGGTAACAATAAAGAGGCAAAGATGCTCCCTGCATATTTTACCAAGGACATTTTTACAGTTGATTGTTACTCTTTCTTAAATGCAGATTTTCTACAAAACCTTCTCAAGCTGCCCACTCTGCCTGCCTCCTTACATTCTCCCTTAGCCACCTCGGATGTTCTTATAACTTTATCTATCTACTAAAAATCTATTTCCACTCTTTTTGCTCTTCCTAACTAAAGACCAAAGTTGCTCTTGTACTCTCAGTCCCAACAACCCTTCAAAAGTGTAGTTTCTGCTCGAGTTGCAATTTTCCCAGGCATTAGAGCCCCAGTCTGCTCTTCATTCACACTCAATCAAAAGAAGTTTTAATGATCATTTTTACTGGTACATGTGTGTGATCCCTAATAATCATACTCATGTTGGGTTATTAGTATATGTATATTGCATTTTAAGCATTTTCATTTTGCTTTCCCACTCTCCTCTCTGTTCTCCACTCTTCCCCAGATTTTTGAGACAGTTTTGAGAAAAATTGTGTTGCTTCTCCTGACCCTCAGTTTTACTTTTCACGTTGTCATATACTATAGTCCATCTGATATTGCAATACATACACACACACACACACACACAAACCTGAAATTTAACAAAAGATTTGAGTTGAACCCTAATCGTTTTATTTTAGCAGCATTTCATCAGACAGACTGTATTTCAGAGCTGGGATTTCTTAGCATTTAAAAGAGGCTTCTTCCAACGTTCTTATACAGATTGAATAAAATGACATACACGGGGTGGGGGCAACCAATAAAATGTCTGGTGTTTAATATGAATGTAATGAATAATACTGTTAGTCCTTTCCACTGCGACTGCTGCTACCCTGAATGAGGCTCTCGGCCATTTCATTCTGGTCCATATTTTCTCCCTCATTTACTTTCAGACTCATCCATCCAACGTCATTGCTCATAGTCTCGAACGAGCAGCGTCTGTATCTGCCGGCCGCGCAACCTTCTCACTAATGCCGGGATCTTGGCCTGTCTCCCCCTCTGCTCCTGCCTTATCTCACTCAGTCCATTCTTATCCTTGCTCTTATTGGACACTGTTGTGTCAGTCAGTATTTCTTTACTTATTAAATGTGTTAAATTTCACATTTTTGTGAGCTATTTATATTTCTTGATTTGTAAATCAGCTATCATGTTTTATCCTTTAAAAAATTTATGTTACATTACCTAATAAAGTCTCATAAGTTTTCATGTATTAAAGATACATTTCTTAAGTTTTAAAAACATAATATATGCATAGAAAAAGTGATTTAACAGACGTAACTATAATTTCACAGCAATGTATTTATTGATAATTAGTATATTTTTTGGATACTTTGAAGTTCACAGCATTTCAATGAATTTGTAGTGCTTTCTCAATGAGAACAAACTAAATTTATGCAACTTTAGTTAGCTTACAGAAGCAGATAAACAAAATTACCTCAAACTTAGTTCTTCAAAATGATGATCCCAGAAGTTCTTTAATATTTGTATACTAAAAAATCACTGATAGTTATGGTAAGTTGTTTAAAATCTATTTCCTATGTAATTTTCAGGATATGGGAACTCTCATTATTACCACGATAAAAATACTCCAGCTATAAAGTTCCTCATCAACTGAACTCAATGCAAAACATGCTCAAGTAGGAATAGAAGAGTCCAGTTCTGTTTCTATTGTTTATTAAAATAACTCTTAGACAACCCACTAAGATTTAATATTTCATCCTTTTTTTCATCCATTAAAATATTTCCCTCTCTGTGGACATGATGAATTCAAGAGGAGAAAAAAAGACCACAAATTACAAAAATATAGCTACATGGAATTATATGTTTTATATTCTGAGACTGTTACATTGCCTGCAAAACTTTTCATTTTCAAATTAAGTTTGGGAACTAATAGCAAATCAATATACATAAGAAGATGCTCCCTTAAAATATTTTATGTGGCTATTAATATGCATGACTGTTTGCCTTAATTCCTCATTAACTTCTTGACTCTGAAACTTCTTGTTCATTTTTCCCCTCCCATGGATTTCCTAGAAATATTTTAGATAATTCTAGCCAAAACCCCGAGCTTCCAAACAACACTAAAGTAATTCCCAATGATATAGATGTGCTTTCCTAATTGCTGAGGCAGAACACTCCTGCAGTACCAGCTATTCCAGGGGCTGAAGCAGGATGATCACAAGCTGGAGATCTTCCTGGGCAACTTAACTAGATCTGTCCCATGAGTTAAAAAAACAAAACAAAACAAATAAATTAAATATTCAAGCTATACCCCAGCACTCCCTGGGTTCATTTTCTAGTACATCCCAGAAAAGTATCCCACATATGTGTGTATGTATGTATGTATGTATGTATGTATGTATATATAATGTTTTAATAATATGCATCCCATATACATATATATACACAAATATATATATATATATATATATATATATATACATACACACACACACACGTGTGTGTGTGTATTCCAATTAACTGTTGAAACTAAACACATCACCCGCATATCCAAAGGATGGTAGGAGTGTCATCTTGAAAGACATGTATAAATCATGGGAACTACAGTCAATCTCTCCAACTAGTATCTTTGGTGTATCATAGACCTTGGAAGACACAATTTTTAAATAAATGATACTTGATTTGGTACTTATTTATGGGAGAAAATGACGGGGTTGCCTCAAAATAAAATATGTCCTATGACAGTGACTTATACAGAACATTGAGTTTATGGAAAAAGCAGTGGTCCAGAGAAATAACTTCTTTATTTATGTCAAGCATTTAAAAAATGCTACATTTAATTTTAATATCATGATGAGTAGTATTCCCCCTGCTTGATAAGCCTCATTACACTGCAGCATGTACAGTATTTGCCTTATTTGATGATTTTTATCAATCATTTAAGAATTGGCAATGGACTAAAAAAAAGGCAGACAAAAAAAAACCCTGATATGTGTGCAGTGCACAACCTTTTAACTCTACAAGACTTAA
Source organism: Thryonomys swinderianus (assembly GCA_004025085.1). Lineage (NCBI taxonomy): Eukaryota > Metazoa > Chordata > Mammalia > Rodentia > Thryonomyidae > Thryonomys > Thryonomys swinderianus. The sequence goes on along the minus strand of PVIC010008886.1, from coordinate 4,508 downwards.
CCTTAATTGTATGAAATAATGAAAAATAAAAATAAAAACATTCGGTATTAAAATCTGGATTCCTGTTTTGATTTATTCAGTAACTAAAGTCAGTGCTTGTTAATTAAGGAACTGAAATTTCCATCTGCCATAAAATATATATTGCTTTTAATTAGAACAATTATTTATTTTCATCAAAATTGTATGAATATCATTTTATATATCCATTAGACTTTCCTTTAAACCTATTGGTGGTGTTCAATCCTTCTCTTTTTTTGCCAATATGAAACAACACTACCAGGGACCCCTTTTCTAATATTCTATTAAAATGTGAAACCCCAAGCATGTAAACAAACATGGTACTGCTGTGGAAAGCTGGATTATTCTTAGTAATTCCTGGACTTACTACCAAAAGAAAGAAAAATTATGAATCAAAGTTTTCACTTGGATAGAATTCTTTATTCTTCTTCTGTGTTGTGTGTTTCTTGTATTTCACAATCATTTTTCTCTTCCCTTGTAGATATTTATATTTAAATTTTACTAATATTCACTTTACACTTTTTATTCATATCCTTCATAGAATCTTCTGCTTTAAGTTCTTGTTTGATCAATTATTATTTTATATTATATATTGTTTCAAACTTATTTTTTAAATTCTGGCCCCAGACTTCATATAAGGTGATACTGGGAAAATATAAACCCCGATGTGTCTGGCCCTTAATACTTCACTGGGCCATAATACCTCTACTGTAAAAGGATCTTTGGGCTTTTAAAATAATAATTGAGTATTAAAACAACCCACTTTTACTAACTAGATAGTTGTGAAATCTATACTGGATAACAAATACGAAATGTCATGATTAATGGAAAATTCAAACAATATTAGAATTCACTTCATTTATTGTGTTGCTTTTACTTTTGATAATATAAAAGGTGCTTCAGAGAACAAGGATTTTGTTAAACTCACAGTATTAGAAGAGCACTTCGGCACAATCTCAGGAAAAGATAGACTACAATTAATTGACAAATGTGATTCACATTTCTAAAATATACTGGTGGTTCCCATTAATTGAATATTATGTTTGTGTTCTTATTAAAATATATGAATAGTTCACATGTGTTAGAAATCTAGAAAGAAAAGAATTCCACTGTAAGCTAACTTTTAAGATTCATGAAGAGAGATTTTATTATAAAGACCAGTGCCTCAAATTCAAGTACCTTATTTGGCACCTGAGAAGATCTTTTGGGCATAAAAGGATTTGTGTGAATAACTCATGAAGAGCCATAGTCTTCTGGGATAATTTTCAAAATGGCGTATACAATGTTTCAATGTAATTGTTCTCACTGACTTTAAAGGAAGTGATGACGAGAGTCACACTTTTCAAAACAGATCTCTAAATATTCTTTCACTAATTCTTTTGTTTGTATAAAGAATCCTGTTTCCATGGATACCATTATGTGGTGTGTGTGTGTGTGTGTGTGTGTGTGTGTTCATCATATTTAATTGTGACATGATATTCTGACAAGAAAAAGATTTCTTCTTCTGTGAACATTTGCACTGGAAATTTCTGACTAAAATACTTATTTATGTCCCCTGGATACAAATTTCTACTGTACAGAACCCTAATACTGAGCTCTAGTTTGAGAAAATTGGCAAAATAATGACTTTTTTGTTACAAAATAACTATAGTCTCAGCACCTTGTTGGCCTACTGTAAATATATGATTTTTAATAAAATAAGATTAAATATTTAAACATTTCTTTGCCAAGCTATGTTAGTTATGACTTGAAATATGACCATAGGACTAAATTTCTTCCAAATATCAGGTATCTACTGTGCCAGATTGCTTGATGACTTCACAGTATATGGAGTTGTTCACTGGGAACCATAAGGTGCTGTCTAATAAAGCCAGCTATTACATAATACCACAAGGTATTACATAGCAACTCATTTCAACAGCTCAAACTACAAAATAATTGAAAAATGTGAAGAGGCTAACTACACTATACTCTCTGAATTATTTGCTAGTGTTTAAGCAACAGTCACAAGGTGTTTTATTATCGGAGAGCCTTAACACTAGAAAGAATATCAGTGACCTCACAGTCAACTTATTTTCCCTCCCAATTTAGCAGATGAGTGGGCCATGGAAGTTAAAATAGTTTTTACAATGGAAAGCTCAACTGATAATGTGTTATACACTCATAATTTTACTTTGTAAATATTTTTGAAAAGTTGGCTTGAAGTAATGTGTGTAAGGAGTTTATCAGTTTGTGGAAAAGTGTAGAGCTCATATTCTTCCCATCCACACAAGCAAGTATACAACTTTTAAATAGAAAAAATTTTAATGATTTATTTCCACATAGAATGTATACTTGATAAGATAAAGATCATTGTCTTATAGAACAGATAATGAAAAAGAAGCAAAATGAAGCAGGAATAACAACTAAGTCACCAAAACAAATTCACAGCTGAAAATCCACAGATGGAAAGAGAGAGGGATTAGAGAAACACTACAGGTTTACAGATAGGGCCAAGTAGTCATAATGAAAAATACGACAATAGTAGCATTTAATGAGCACATACTAGATGCTTCCTAGTGGTGGGAGTGGATCTCATTGATAAGGACTACTATCACCAAGTTCAGGTGTAGTAGGCTTAGAGAAGTTAAGTGATTATCTCAGCCAGTAATTAATGAGGGGTCAAACTTACTGTTGAACACATGCCAGGACCTATATGCTATGACTTATTATGAAACACTGACTTCCTGTGGATCAGTCTGAGCACAAAATTTCCAGGATGGTGGAGACCTAGATGTGTCAGAGGACTTCTAATATCAATGATACTCTATTTTGTACATATAACAAGTATACTTACAGAAAAAGATAATTATTAATACGCTTGCATTACACTACATTGCTGCTTGACTGATGCCACTTCAACTCAGTTGAAGACATTCATAAAATATCATAGGACAGTTGTACATACTATATACAATACATAAATTTTCTCTATATTAGGTTGCAGTGCTACAGAGATCCATAAATTTCATGGAGATTACAATTAGCAACTGATTTCTACTTTGTAATGATCATCATTTGTTCAAGTTTATCATATCTTTTGGCTAAGAGAGAAACAGAGACACAGAGAAGGAAAGACAGAGAGAGACAGAGAGAGAGAGAGAGAGAGAGAGAGAGAGAGAGAGAGAGAGAGAGACAGAGAGAGACAGAGAGAAAGAAGGAGAAAGGGACCAAAAAAGAGAGAAGAGAGATGGAGTTTCCAATTCTAGGGTTAAGTTCTGCCCCAGTGGACTAACACGTCATTGTACAGGACCAGATCTAGTATCCCAAACAAGGAGATCTTGAGACATTATGTACTTATTAATTTTATAATTTAAAAATTGAATTGACAACCAAATGGAAGAAAAAATCTTTGTCTTTTATTTGTTTTTTGGTACTTAATAACTTCCACATTACTAGAGTTAATAATTCATCAACTGCCTGTTATCTACTAATTATTTATTGTTTCATAATACCATCATTAATCCACTTATTAACCAAATTCTTTTTGGTGTAAATTTAACACCTTAATCCATTTATTTTTTTTTTGAATTCCCACAGGTGCTTATTTCTCAGAATAATTTTGAGTGGTGTGTTCCTTTTGAGCCTTTTTCAGTAGTGACGGGGATTTGTGGAATATAGGACAAACACTCCTACTACAAAGTTATATTAAAATGTTTAATTAGCAGGAAACATTATATTAGCCCATGTACTTTTTCCTTTTGTGTTGTATCCGTGATCAGAGAGTTCCCTCTGGTAGCCATGCTACACAGAACCGCACTGAGCTGCTGTCTTTGATCCTCTCTGTAGCTTACACTGTACCCACATGTGGTACTGTGTATTGTCATTTTTTTTCTTGCTTGCTAGGATGGCCTGATTCCTGGAAGGTAGCAACAACTGTTGAATAATGCACAAGCAAAGAGTTCTCTGCTGCTGTAAACAAGAGTCTTCATGCTTAAATTATAATGTACCCTGGGTATTGGTTTCTAAAAATCTAACAATTCTGTTGGAATTGGCCAAAAGAATGGGGTGGTAAAAGTGTAGGTGCCAGGATGCCACACTAACCTCCTACCGCACTGAATCAGAATCTCTAGAGGGGAGTTTTTGAATCTGTTCTTTAGAAAAGTCTTGTAGTGACTCTTGGGCATATTAAACCCTTAGTATTATTTATTCATTAGAGAATTTTTAGCCTCTTTTTAGTCTATGGCTCATGAGCGAAGAGTCCCTGATGATGTATTGTAAGTATCTTGGAGATAATGGGTCACAATGCTTCTGTCAGTAGCTGTTTTGAACCATGCATTTATTCCAAGCATTTAACAGTAAAATAAAATAAAGGTTTCAAACCACCCAACAACACAAAGCTTGGCTTCAAAGCGAATGAGGAAAGGATCATACTTCAAACTGGAAGTAAAACTGAATGCCAATGACAGTTGGAGTTATCAACCAGACCCTGGATGCAGTGGGGATACCTC
>PVIC010008885.1:16355-47094 GCA_004025085.1 Thryonomys swinderianus | reverse complement strand
CACTTCCTGAAATATCTGTCTCCTTCATAATCAGGCAACTGAGGGTTTTCCAGGGTCAAACGGGAAGCTTTGACCCTGGAAGCTTATTCTCAGCTCCTTTTCTTCCACCGATGACCAGTGCAGGGGAGCAGACCAAATAACCTGTGGTCCCTGCCTTCGAGGTCCTCCCACCTAGCAAAGGGGACAAAGAGCCTCCTGATGGCTGAGTGGCAAGTGCTCAGGGAGAGAAGGAGCAGATGCCCTTACAGAGGTCCCAGGATCTTTGAAAGGATCCAAACTATCACTTAACCAGCAGATCATACTAAGAAGCCTTCGCTGTAAAATCTTTCAGCTGAAAAGTTTGATCACGTTAAAATGTATTTTCAAGGGCTGGAGATGTAGCTCAGGGGAAGGACAGTTGCCTCACATGAATGAGGGTCTGGGTTCGATCCCCAGCACTGTAAAAAGAAACAATGATTTCAATATACCAAAATGATTAGGGTTGTTTCTCACCATGAATAGCACTCCCATCCTTGTAAGGGAGGCTATACTCAAACACTCCTCTAAGACTAACAGTGGTCAAAGGATTATTGGGGTCACTGACTCTAATTTTTTTGGTAGGGACAAGAGAGTAAGGAGGGCCTAGCAGTCAGAGCAATGACTGCACAGCACAAGCCACCTGCTTTCATGGTACTCTTGGACACGCCCAGGGAGCCACACAATGTTTCCTCCGCACCAAGACCTTTCGGGAAGTTCCTCTAGGAACACAACATAGGCTGAGCCAGGTACGCTTAGAGTGGTGATGGTGAACCTTTTAGAGTTTTCAATGATACAACAGCTCACCGTGGACCACATGCCACAGGTTCACCACGACTGCACTAGACCTGTGGCCAGCATTAGAGTGGTACTTACGAAGATGCCTCAGACGGACGATACCCACATGAACTCACCATAGCCACAGACTGTAAATGTAAAGATGACTGCTACTGAATTTTAGTCAAAATTCAGTTAGAGTCCAAGGAAAGAAGTAAGAGACTAGGTATGAAATTCACCCCACACATACTCGAGGAAATGCCAAAGCGAGAATACCCAAACATACTCTGAGAATCTCAAGCAAGCATAAGATTCCCATGACAGTGTACTCCAGAAGGGAATTAGCCTTTTCTCTGTACAGCACATAAAGCTGTTAAGCAGAATCTTTTCTTTAAACTTAACCAAGATATTGATCCTCCAGTCAGCATAAGTACATGTTTACTACTCACACCCAATATGAACTCTAAGTTAAAAATCATGTTTTACAACATTCTCATCCATGATCACTTTGGTTCTAGATAAGAGACAGCTCTAGGGGCCGGAGGGTTAGCTCAGTGGTTCTGGCGCCTGCCTCGCAAGCGCAAGGTCCTGAGTTTGATCCCCGGTAACCACATATAATGCTGGGTGTGGAGACACGCCCACCAACAATCAACACCACATACCACAATGCCGGACGTGGTAGCTCACGCCTGTAATCCCAGCACTCGGGAGGCAGAGACAGGAGGATTGCTGAGTTCGCGGCGGCTTGCCTGGGCACCATAGTGAGCTCAGGGCCAGCCTGAACTACAAAGTGAGACCCTGTCTCAAAAAAAAAAAAAAAGCAAAAAAAGAGACAGCTCTAGTAACTCTCTTCTAGAAAGTCCTACAGTCAGCCAAAGAGAATAGCTTCTCAGGTTTTGAAACAGTTAAGATATTATATATTTCATCTAGAAAAAATAATCACATAGAACAGCACAAACTCCTTGGAAAACAAAAATACTCACAGCCAGAATAAGGTCAATAATCCCCTTGTTTTGATTTAGCCTAAAAATACAGAAGACCTAAAAGGAAAGACTGTAGTCTTATCTGGAGCTCACAAATTAAAAACTCAATCAAAAACATGTACTAATGCCTTGGAGGTGAATACAAAAAAGGGTCTACACTCCCTGCAGGAAAATGAGAAAGCCTGATCAGGGCCAGGGCCAGCCAACAGCAGCAACTATGCCACATGATTCTAATCTTCTGCTTTCTTTCAAGCTTCAGCAGAAGATACAAATCCTAGAGAAGGTGATATAACTTTCACAGAAGTCAGAAAGCAGAACTACCTCAATGTTCTAGATTTGATCAAGGAAGGGATTTGGAACTAAAACTGAAAAAAGGAACAAAGAACACTTCACATTATAGTTGTATCTTGTCCTATGGACTCACAACCAGCTGTATATGAAAGCAGAATTTCCAGGAAAGATAAGAATAAACACACAAAAAGTTAAGCATGCAGAGACAAACTCAGGAGCAAAGTCTACTTAGGTTTTTAAATAGACAGACAAAGCCTTAGGATGGCAGGGAGGGGTGGCAAGAATAAACAAATATCACTACCTTAACGCTTCTTTTTATGCCTGGTATGAGACAGCAATGCCATGATCAGTATGTGTCTTCATTTCTTGGCAATGTCCGGATAAAATCAGGAAATGTGAAATTGACAGCATAGTCAAAGTGTTCGTGGTTATCTTCAACACCATCCTAACGAGAGGATTGAATCATTGGGCTGCTGTCTTCCAAAGGAATAGTCTGCTGTCATTTTTATGTTTTAATTAACCAATATATCAGTCCTATAGGTAAAGTTTAAGAGTGTGCTTATTAATTAACAAAGTTAGATGCAAGGCTATTCAAAAGGATCTTAATGTAGAATACTGCCTAGATGGCAGTGAGGTACCATTTTAACAGAAATAGCTCGGGTCGAATGTGTAAGAACACACATAAATTGTACAAACAAATGCTGGACATCTGGCTTAACAGTACTTCAACATAGGAAATCAGAAGTAACACAGCTGGTTTTTTGCTTTTGTTTTTAAGGAAAAGGGAATTTAATCCATAATTGTACTACTAAAATGAAGTAACAGATCAAGGGAAGAAACAGTCAAGTAGACATTACCCAAGTGGAAACCACCTCTGGAGAAATGAATTAAATTCTGGGAGCAGCAGTTTAAGAGGAAATTAATTATCTGGAGAAAGAATAGTCAAGAGTATAAAACTCACAACATGTGAGAAACTGTTGACAAAACTGGGAAGGTGTGACCCAGAGAACATTGTGGGAATATGATGCTTTTCTTTAGCTACTTAAAAGGTTACACTGGGGACACCGCCAAACAAGTTTCAGTGTGGCAGTGTCTCTCCAAAACGCAAATGCAGTTCTCCAGCCAGCTGGACAGTAAGAAAGCAAAGCTGACCTCTCCAGTCCTGGGCACACTATTCACACAGCCTGAGACTGAATCTGGCTCTCTGGCACTGGGTCACATGGTGACTCATCATGAGCTGAAGCCCAACTTAAACCACAGTTTTCCCTTGTGATCATGGTTCACTGCTGTCGGTCTCCACAGCAGTAATCAACAAGAGACATCACCTTATCTGTTTGCTCCATGTACGTCTCGGCCCCTACGATGTAAGCTTCAGGAAGGCAGAGGCCCTGCTGCTAACAGCTCAGACTCAGCACAGGGAATAAGAATCCTGGCTCACAGCAGACAGTCACCAAACATGCTGAATAAATGAATGACTGTTAAACAAACACACAAGCTACCCTAGAGACGAAACTCCAGGGCCAGAGAGTCGCCTTGTCCTGTGTAGCTCTAGAACTAGCAAGCACTAGACAGTATAGGAAGGCAGACATCAGTGCAAAGAAAACCTTCCTTCTAGAGTTATTCCACAGAACTATGCCTTAGAGTAAGATCTGCTCTCTGTAAGTGACTATATTAACCAACCGCTGATGGTGAATGAACATGAAATCTCTAGCTTCAGGATGCTTGAACTGGGTAGCCGCAAGTATTTTTGAGTCAATGACTCTTCGCAGAATCCCACAGCTTTGGTGAGGACGACAGTTCTGTCCCATGATTCCTCCCAAGTCTCTCCCTTCCACTCCGAACTTTTGGCACCAGATTCTGCGCTGGGCCTGGGAGCTCTGCGCAGGTGAAGACTGCATGGATCCTCGTGCTCCAGCTTGCAGGGGGCTTGGCCAGCGGGGACCGGTCATGAGTGACAAGGAGAGGTGAGGCCACGCAAGGGGCCTGCCTGGCAAGCGCGAGGCCCTGAGCTCGAGCTCTGGTACCACAAAACACGAAAACAGAGCAGCAGAGGAACCCAAGGTGAAGGGACTGAGTCCGCGGCTGCATCTCAGTGGATGCCCCTGTCCCATGACAGAGACCTCAGCTCCGTCGAGGCAGGCTTTCCACACAGCCATCTGCACGGGGTTTAGTGACAGGCCTTCCTCTTCCCAACTCGTCAGGGACAGCAATGGGCCTCTGTCCTGACCACTTTCACTTACCATCATACTTTGAATACCGCTAAAGTTTATAGTCTTTTGATAACAGTCTTCATATCATGTAACCAGAGTGCCCTGTCCTCCTCCTGCCAGTGCAGCTTTGGGGAGAGGAAGGAGCACACTCGGCCTGTAGAGAGAATCCGCTGCACAGCTCTACCTCCTGGAAGCATCCCCTTCCCCCTCGGCCTACCCTGTGACTCTGCCTTATTAGCCGAGGGCGCTGTGGTGACTCGGCCTTTCCCTCGTTCGAAGCCAGTTTTCAGGGCGGTTGTGACAGCGAAGAGACACACCGTGGGCAGGTCCCTATGAAGGAGCCCTGTGTCTTGACACAACTACACCTCTAGGTAGATCTGCTATTCTCTCGCAGTAGCAGTTTGCAGGTTACTGAGCAGGGGGGCTCCCCATCCAATCTTGTCCACACGTCAGATTCTGGGCACCCCAGGAAGTCATCAGAAAATCATGCATAAGTTATGCTCCTTCTTCAGAAACAAGTTGGAGGAAGAGTTAACATGGCCAAATCTCTCCTTTTCATCTTCCATTATTGAGGTTGACCTTCTGTGGAAATTACTAGAGCAACAGAGATTTTAATCTTGCACTGATTTTATCTTACAAAGAGTCCATCAACTAGGAAAATACTGTCTTTCCTCATTACAAAGTGCTATAAAATGAATTAAAACATTTGGGAAAGGTTCGTATTTCTTTACGAGGCTCAGTGTCATAGTAAGCATCGAGCTAACAAAGGATCAGGCAAGAAATATACAATCAAAAGTGGATTAAGAAAAAGGAGAATAAAAAATAGAGCACGATAAACAAAAAAGAAAAAAATATTGAGAACTGCACAAAATAGGAAGAAAATTGTCCAGAGGAATCCCTGGTTAAGAACAACTACTGATGCATTTAATAAAAATATTTTAATTTGCATATATTTGTAAAAATTAAGAATATTTTTTAGTAATACTGATAGTAATGAGAAAGACAAAAGGATAAAATGACAGGGATGAATTTTATAATTTTCTGATTATAATTAACTTGATAAATGAATAAGTACATAAAAATAAATTTATAAATAAATGAATGTGATGTTGAGAAAAAGAATTTTGAAATTTTTAAAAATTAGTGGAGGAGAAAAAAAAGAATTGAGATCTGTTATATATATGTATTAATTCCCCACAGTGAATCTAACCATTGTGTACCACAAATACATACTAATAAAAATAAACATTTAAAAAAATAAACATAATTCCTGCTAGGAATACTAAGGCTTCATTGGTAATTGAATTTACTCCTCTGATAAAAAAAGAAAACAAACAAACAAACATTTGCCAAACATATCTACAGGGTCATATCTAAATACGACAGATCTCATATAAAAGTAAAAAATTACTCCAGGGTTCTCAAACAGTTCCCTCATTTGACCTACTAATACGTTCCCTTTCCCTTTTTATTTTTTGCTAGTACTGAAGATCAAACTCAAGACCTTTTGTCTGCCAGCAAGGAAAGGTGCCACTGAGCTATCTGAGCTATCTTCCTTCTAAACTTGGGATTCTAAGTATATGTATATAACAGAATAGAGAGAGAATAGAAAATATATGAATAGAGAATATATATCCTTTCCAAAGCCACTGAAAATTTCCTCAGATCTTGCCACCAAATATTAAGGTCCAACTCTACAAACATCTACTGAATTTCAACTATGTGCCACTCACTGTACCAACCACTGCACAAACAATGAAAAGACTAGTCTCCTCCTGCCAAATGTAGTTCCTGTCTTTAATTCCTGGGATACAATATACTTTTGTGGCATTTCAACAGAAGTAACTATCAAGTACCCTTTGATGCAGCCTTTATCTTATGACACTCACATGATCTCCAATAATCTTATTCCTTAATTTAACTTTTTCTTTTCTTTCCATATCAGGGATTGAATTTAGGACCTTGTGCTTGCAGGGCAGGTGCTGGAACCACTGAGCCAAATCTCCTTATTCATTAATTTAAAAACTACTGATTAATTGCTGGTTATTTGCAAGGCTATTTCTGCTAACAAAAGAAATGTCCTTGTTTTAGAAGCTAAGATGTGAAATGAAAGGCAAGTACATAAAGGATCCAAAGGCCATGGAAAAACTAGGTGTAGAAAGAATATAGACAAAATCTGAAAGAAAAGAGATTACTTATTACCAATCGTGATGGCTCACTTTGACTGTAACTTGCTTGGCTTTAGAGGCACCTAGAATTAGTAAAGCACACTTCTGGGTGCGTCTGGACAGGTCATGGGAATGTGGCCTCCGGGACTGTACTGCCCCTTCCTCTCTGGGTATACTGCCCTGCTCTACTTCCTGAATGCCCTGAGATTAGCAGTTTTATTACACCGCACTCTACCCACTATGATGTTTCTACTTTAAAGCCAGGTGACCAGGTGATGAAACCTTTGAAACTATGAGCCAAAATAAACTTCTGGGGTTTTTCTGTTTTGTTTTTGTTTTTGTTTTGTTTTGTTTTGTTTTTTGATGGTACCAGGGATCGAACTCGGGCCCTTGTGCTTCCAAAACCTCTGTTGTATAGGATGCATTTTATCACTTCTCGGCCTTTTGGCTAAGATCAAGTGTATAGGATGCATTTTGTCCCCACGATGCAAAGCTAACTAATATACCCATGGGTCAAGGATGAAAACTTTCAGAAAAAGTAATATTACAGCCAGCTAAGTTAGACGGAAATGAATGTACCGTCAGAGAAAGACTGAGCTCTTAAGAAAGTCAGTGAAAAACACAGATGTGAGATAATGGCTGAAGGAGATTTAGAAGAAGGCAAGACCTCAAGATAAAAGTCACAAAGGCCATGGGGCCGGAGATTTAGCTCAGTGGTTCCGGTGTCTGTCTCGCAAGCGCAAGGTCCTGAGTTCGATCCCCGGTAACCACATACAGTGCTGGGCGTGGCGACTCACACCCACCAGCAATCCATACCACACACCACAGGGCTGGGTGTGGTGGCTCACGCCTGTAATCCCAGCACTCGGTAGGCAGAGGCAGGAGGATTGCTGAGTTCCAGGCTTGCCTAGGCTACATAGTGAGTTCAGGGGTCAGCCTGAACTACAAAGTAAGACCCTGTCTCAAAACAAAAACAAAAACAAAAACATGTTCATTAAAAGTCACAAGGGTGCTGGGCGTGGTGGCTCACGCCTGTAATCCCAGCACTCGGGAGGCAGAGACAGGAGGATTGCTGAGTTTGAGGCTTGCCTGGACTACATAGTGAGCTCAGAGCCAGCCTGAACTACAAAGCGAGACACTGTCTCAAAAAAAAAAAAAAAAAAGTCACAAGGGCCAAACTTGTACACTTCCCTGAGATAAACAGCCCACCAGACACTGTAATTAGTACCATCCTGTTCACTAAATTCATACACACATCAGACACCCAGGTGGGTGACCAGAATATCTGGATGCCTCACTTCCCAAAAGTTGCTTCCAAGAGTCCCTGTCTCCCAGAAGACAGAGATGAGCTGAGGTTGATGATGTCAGCCATATACTCTTGCTACATGACCAGCTTCCCCACTGAATATTAGCTAAGGGACTATACTTGTAATCCAGACCATAGAAATGGAGAGTGGCATTTTTTATTAGGCAGAAAGAAGGATATTATAAGATATTTCACCTTTAAGAGACTACCTGACATTCATCAGTTAGACTGTGTTCAGTATCTTGATTTACATAATCGTTTTGCTGTTGTACACTGACATAGATATGTATTTGTAAAAACACATTTAAAATTAGGGTATTTTATGTACTTAAATTCATCAAGTAATCCTTCAGTTAAAGAGCGGGGATAAAGAAATGTCAGTGTTTTCTCCATTACTATTTAAAAATAATTTATTTTTTGAAACAGGGTCTCACTTTGTAGTTCAGGCTGGCCCTGAGCTCACTATGTAGCCCAGGCAAGCCTCGAACTCAGCAATCCTCCTGTCTCTGCCTCCCGAGTGCTGGGATGACAGGCGTGAGCCACCACGTCTGGCACTGTGGTATATGGTATTGATGGCTGGTGGGCGTGAGTCACCACGCCCAGCATTGTATGTGGTTACCGGGATCAAACTCAGGACCTTGCACTTGCGAGGCAGGCACCGGAACCACTGAGCTAAATCTCCGGGCCTCTAAAAATAAAGTTAATAAAAGAACCACATACAACAAGGAAAAGAGGCAAATGAACACAGCAACTCAAAAAAATCAAAGAATTACTGAGTTGCAGCACTGGAAGTGACCTTGCTATATGGTTCAACTTTTATTTAAACAGAAATCTGCCTGTGACCTCTCCAGGACAGAGTCCCTATTTTATCCACACATGAATTCTTCCTATAAACCCTGGCATATGCCAGGCACTCTATAAATATATTCAGAATAAACTACCAATGTTTTCTGGTTGAATGAAATTCATTTTAATGTAATAATTAATAATCTCAGAAGGAAAGACTTCTGACTGTGTTCCTTCTGCAAAGAAATGGTGCATTGTCCATTTATGTAAGAATAATGAATAAAAGGCTGAACAGGAGAACATATAACAGTTGCCCCAACCAAGAGAAAGGCTGTCATCCCAAAATGTGTCTGGAAATAGACTCATCAGAACTCAGAATGCATTTTCCCTAGAAACCATGCTGCACGGATACAGGTCACTTTTTGGCCATCTCACAAACACTTTCTTGAGTCTGTCTTTCTGACAGACACAAGTACCACACGGAAAAAACACCTCACTGAACACACACTCAGCCCCCCACCATGGGAACTGTGTCCATGTTGCTGCCCAAAGGGAGGCAGGCCCTTTGACATCAAAGGTGAGGAAGCGGGCAGACTCAGGTTGTTAAGAAAGATAAAGAGAGAGGGCCAGAGATTTAGCTCAGTGGTTCCAGTGCCTGCCTCGCAAGCACAAGGCCCAGAGTTTGATCCCCAGTAACCACATACAATGCTGGGCATGGTGACTCATGCCCACCAGCCATCAATACCACATACCACAGTGCCAGGCGTGGTGGCTCATGCCTGTAATCCCAGCACTTGGGAGGCAGAGGCAGGAGGATTGCTGAGTTCAAGGCTTGCTTGGGCTACATAGTGAGCTCAGGGCCAGCCTGAACTACAAAGCGAGACCCTGTCTCAAAAAAAAAAAAAAAAAGGATACAGAGAGAAATGGTGGCTCCCTGTCTAGATTCTCCTTCCACTCCTTTCTTACTTAGCATGCAAGCTCCCCAACCCCTACCAGGGGTGCTGGGGACCAAACCCAGGGCCTCCAGCATGCTAAACACTTGCTCTACCATAGAGCTAACCCTTAGTCTTAAGCAAGTGTACTTGGAGTGCCTGCCGCATTGGGTGACAGGGCCTGTACTAGGTAATGGGAGACCCTGTGAGGCCATCATCAACATGGCTTATAAGCTTGCAATATAGCAGAGGGGAAAATGCTGGAGGGTTAGAAAGGAGAAGAGGGTGAGAGTAGCTAGCGAAGGGACAGGAGTGTGATGAGCAGAAAAAGAAAAGAACAGTAGAAATGTTAGGTATCGTTTCCCCTCCTGCTTCCTCCATCTGCATCATTCATCACTTCACGAGAAGAGATGAGGAACAGGAACAAATGACTTAAAAGTACACGCAAGGAGATCTTTCTGTTTCCTCTTCCTTCTCTTCTTTCTATAGGGATGAACTACGGGGAAGAAATGGTTGGCATCAATGCTGGGTCAGGGGAGAGAACAAGCCAACAGTTGGACCACGGCAATGATGACAAAGGACTGAAAAGAGATGCATTGGTCACCTTTCCATCACTGTGACAAAGTACCTGAGGAAAATCAACCTGAAGGAGGAATGGTTTATTTTGGCTTGGTGTTTCAGTTCGGGTTGGTTGGCTCCATGGTTTCTGGGTCTGGGATGAGATAGCATCATCGTGGGAGGGTGTGGAGGAGAAGTTACTCACTTTGTAGTGACCAGAAAGTGAGAGAGGGGGTAGAGGGAGAAAACATACCTTTCAGATACATCTCTTCCAACTAGGCTCCATCTCCAAAAGTTTCCACTATGCCCTAGTAACTTCAACAACCAGAAACGAAGCCTTCATCATATGTGTCACATTCCAGATCCAACCCCCACATCACTGCACTGATTAGGAGAAGCAGAGTTAGGATCTAGATGCACAAGTTGAGGTTTTACCTAAAATCATGAAAAAGTGACCTGGCTCAGGGTCTATTCAAGACAGACTCTACCCTGGACAACTAACCCTTATGGACACTGAAATACATTCCAATATCTATCTAGTTTTTGCCACAGATTTCTATAACCCATTTAGGAATACTTTCTTATTTACAACTAGAATCATCCCTCATCTTTGGGTGAATGGTTCCAGGACCTTGTTACTCACAAATCATAAATGTCCAAGTTGCTTATATAAAATGGGGTGGGATTTGTATATAACCTACCCACATCACTCCATATTTTAAAACACCTTGTAAATGTTTTATAAAACACTGCATTGTTTACAATATAACAATAAGAAAAATGTCTGTATATATTTAGCAGATGCAAATTTTTTGAGTATTTCTGATCTGCAATAGGTTGAACACAAAAATGCAGAACGTATGGATATAGAGGGGCCAACTATATACTTTTACAACTATAATCAAGTACTCTCAAATGGCCCCCTCAAAAAAGGAGACATTACAAACTGTAGATAACTAAATTTTAATCACCTTCCTTTCTAAAGTTTGATTACAATGATGCTTTAAGATAATGTTAAAAGTCTTGCTGTGCAAAAAAAGACCCACAGAATAAATGGATGGAAGATTTCACAGGCCATCTGCGTAGGAAGGAAAGTGGCAGATTGGCTTCAATGTGGGCAGATATAAAATAACAGGTCTGTTATTCTTGAAAAACAATGACTTCTAAAGCAACAGAAGAGAGTGGAATATAGAAAATGTCCTTGTCCATCTAGATTGCTTTACTCACCAGAGGTGTGGCATCAAACACCAAAACCAAAATACAGTAAAAAAAAGGAACTAAAAGTTGTATTAAAAAAAAGAACTATAAAATGTAAATTGTTTATGTCCATCAAATAAACAAAACTAGAATAGTATAGGGTATCTATCATTGCACTTTTTAGCACATTTACACAGAAGGGAAAGAGGCAAAGCCTACAATTTTAAATTACTCAAGGCCACTGTAACTTCCTGCATAGTCAGCTCAACCCTGGGATCCACTTCTTACATTCTCTTTTAATTCCTGAAGCACCTGGCACTCTCCTCTAAAACTATCCCAACTCAGGACAAATGCTAAGTTACAGATTATTAAGGAACATGATACAGAAGTTCCCCCAACACTCTTTGGTTTAAGTCAGGGAGGTCATTTGCACTCTCAAGAGAGTTCACATGAGGAAGTACTTGGTGTGATAACCACAGAGGTTTGTGGAGTAAATAAACATAGATGGTTTAATTTGAGGACCACCATATTTGTGCCATGGTTGCTTAGCAGTTCTCTTACCTGTAAAATGAAGGCAATAATATCTACTTTTCAAAGCCATTCTGTTGATTTGAGATTTAAAAAAAAAAATCTACCCACCACATTAACAACTACTTAATACCCAGAGTATCTGCTCTGATTGTATTTGTAGATGCTGCTCTTATGAGAATACTGAGAAAGTAAGGAAGGTATGACATTTCTCTTCTGGTATTAGCAGATGTTTTCAGCTAGGTATTACAAGGAGTTAGTTTTGGTATGCATTTTTTCTATCTTTCTGCCTTCACCTTCAGCACACCACTGTCATGAGCTTACATTCTTTTGGTAACCCTTCCATTGTTGCAAAATCTTTAGCTTTACTATTACCATAGTTGAGTATTCCAGATAATTGCTTTCCCAATTGCCCTTCCAAGCAAAATGCACGGTCAAGTAAGTGTACTGGCAAGACGAAACAAACCCACCCAGATTTTCAATCTCAAGTAGCTAGCTGTAAGAGGAAAACTGCTCAGAGGTTGGGCCAGTGAACGCAGTCTCCGGACCTCAGAGTGGTGGCACCCAGCTTTTTGTGTCACCGGTGTTGGTAACGCAGGGTGCGGGCCTTCAGGTCACAGCCCGGAGGCAGTTGGGCCACATTCCCTGGGCCAGCTCAGTAATACAGCTCCTGGTTGACAAGTTTCCAAAATAGGTTCTCAGCTTTCCCAGAGAGATTGCAAGCTACCTAATATCCGTAATAAACTATTTTTCTGATCAAATTAGCCAAGATTTCTGTTGCTGGCATAGCTGGAAATCCCAACTGGTATGTCAAGTCAGGCAGCATTGTATTGCTTTTGGTCAAAGGCCACCATAAGGTTTACAGAGTAAACAACTGCAGTGAAATCTCCCCAGAAAATTATCAGTGATCTGGCTAAGCAAGACATTACTGGCACCGCTGATTTTTCTTCAAAAGGATGAATGATATATCACTGTGCTCTTTTAATAGTAACAATGTAAAACATGATATGCTTTGACCTATCAAATCAAGAGGTGCAGTAGAGCAATCCTCTAAAAAACATGCAGTTACTTCCTGAAATCTGAAGTTAGTTTGGTTTTTTTGTTTTATTGTACACGATATCCCTCCAAAAACTCTGAATTTTTATTTCCCACCCTAACTATTTCTGAGGATACAGAGATCCCACTGCTTTGCCAACAGTTAGCAATCTCAGTCAGGATACTCCTTGGTGTTAGCCTGATACAGAATCTTTAAGTATGTGTCCTTGGGGATAAGATCATTGAGAAAATTTAAAATGTAATTTTTCAATGGCAACAAGAAACAAGTCCTTAAATATTTAAAAATGTTTAAAAAGAAACAAGCGCTTGAGTATAAATGACTCAGATTTACCACCTTATGGAAGAGTAATACTCCATTTTATTTAAAACACACACACACACACACACTCTTTACCCAGTCCCCCAGTGATGGCCATTTGAGCTATTTCCAAGAATTAGCTATCACAAACTGAGCTGCTATAAACATGGGTGCACATATGTCTCTGTGGTATGAATCATTTAATTCTTTCTTGTATAAACCTAGCAGGGCAATAGCTGGGTCAAATGGGACCTCGAGTCCTAGTTTGTAATCTCCACACTGACCTCCACAGTGGTTGCACCAGTCCACATTCCCACCAACAGTGGAGAAGGGTTCTCCCCCCAGCCCCAGCTCCACCAGCATTTGATGTTGGTTGATTTCATGATAGCAGCCATACTCTGTGGAGTGAGATGGAATCTCACTGTTGTTTTCATCTTCATCTCTCAAATGATCAGCGATATTGAACATTTCTTTATATGTTTCTTAGTTGCCTTTATTTCTTTTTTTTTTTTTTGCTTTTTGAGACAGGGTCTCACGTTGTAGTTCAGGCTGGCCCTGAGCTCACTATGGTGCCCAGGCAAGCCGCCGCGAACTCAGCAATCCTCCTGTCTCTGCCTCCCGAGTGCTGGGATGACAGGCGTGAGCCACCACGTCCGGCATTGTGGTATGCGGTGTTGATTGTTGGTGGGCGTGAGTCTCCTTGCCCAGCATTATATGTGGTTACCGGGGATCAAACTCAGGACCTTGCGCTTGCGAGGCAGGCGCCGGAACCACTGAGCTAACCCTCCGGCCCCCTTGCCTTTATTTCTTTATCTGAAAAATGTCTGTTCATTTCAGATGCCTATTTTTGAATTGGGTCTTTAAATTTTGGGGGGACTGACTTTTTTAAGTTCTTTATATACTCTAGACAGTAGTCCTTTGTCTGAGAAACAACCTGAGACATATTTGTAAGTGAAATAAATAGGACACAGATGTGTAAATACTTTTCTCTAGTATGAAAATCTAAAGGTGTAAATGAATGCCAAAATGTACAGTAAGTAATGTGAAATAGGAAGAAAAGGTGCAGAAGGAAAAGGGAAAGGGTGAGTAGATAAAAGTAAAGAAGGAGCCGGGCGTGGTGGCTCACGCCTGTAATCCCAACTCTCGGGAGGCAGAGACAGGAGGATTGCTGAGTTCAAGGCTTGCCTGGGCTCCATAGTGAGCTCAGAGCCAGCCTGAACTACAAAGCGAGACCCTGTCTCAAAAAAAAAAAAAAAAGAAAAAAAAAAAGTAAAGAAGGAAATAAAAATGTGACTAAAAAAAGGAAACAAATCTTATGTATATAGGGGGTCAGGGTTGTAGGGAGAACAGGGGAAAGGGAAAACATGAGAATCAAGATGCGTAACATACAGGTACAAATTCTCAATGTTAAATGTAATCATTATATATAAAGTGTACCGATAAAATTAATTTTAAAAAAAAGAAAGAAGCACTCATACTTTAATTAGAACTGGTCTCTTTCCTCACACCATCTGACTTGGATAATGCATTTGGTTCCTCAGAGACACTGTAACTGAACTGCATAAGAAGTCCTCATTAAACACTCCTTTTAGTTTATCACCAGTAATATTTACCAAAGTACTTTTAAAAAGTGCCTTTCAGTTAGACCTGAACTGGTACAAACACCACATGAAAAGCAAAACTCTGGCCTCTGAAAAAAAAATATTCCTATTAACAGCCAGCAACAGGATTCTGAAGAAAAAAACAACTTGCGAGAAAAATTTTTTTAGCTTGAAGCAAGAGTTTGGGGAAAAGGAACTTACAGGAAAAAGAGTATGTGTTGCCAGTTATTCCTCCACTTTTTGTTGCTGTTGCTGTTCCTATTTTTAAAATATCCAAGTTGCATTCCTTGTCCTAATCCTAATTTCATTTTCCATTTTGTCCTCTAAAATGTAACCACTGAAAAAATGGTAATTCTAGAGACACAGAAGTTTTAATCTGTTTCAAAAATAAGTCAAGGGGAAAAAAAACCCACTTTTGATCTGAAACAACAGATGTAAATTTAAAACAAGAAAAACAACAGAAGAAAAAAATCAGAAACAGAAGAATGTAAATTGAAAAATCTCCTGGTTTTGGAATTCTCCTTTTTTAAATTAACGCAATCTAGACAGGATTATTCTCCCCCTCATTATCAGACTAGAACAATGAGTGGTGAGCCTGTTTATCCAAACGAACCTTCTGTGTTTAATGGATTTACACCATTAGATCATTTGCATAAGGCCATATATCTTAGCCATTTCCTCTTCTACTGTCTACATCACTATAAACCAGTAACACTAAAAAGCAAGAAGGCTGTAACCTGTCTGACCCACACAACTGAGAAGCTCTTTCAAGATAGTTTTAACTGAGTGATTCTTTGTGGGGGGAGTAGTGTGATCTGAAACTGAGATCTCTAGGTGAAGAGTTCCCCGGTCTTTGAACTAAGGAGCCCTGGGATTAGGGCAGTTAGATAATCCACAGATGGCAACACAGGTAGGAGTTCATCATCACGACTCTGGTCTAACAGACTCCTCGCTTGGGCACTGGGCCCCTTGCAAATCTCAGAAAGGCCCAGTGTAGAGATGAGAAGTATTCAGGAAAGACTTCAACGTCAACATCTCTGGCTGCCTGACAATAAAGCGATAATTTACCACAAACCCCACACTGACCATAGCCAGAGAGCTCGGAGCAGTCACACGGGAGGCACGACACGCCTTTCTTTAGGGAACAGATGGGTGGCGGCTGCTTCTGCACACCCAAGAGCCATGCAGCTGGGAGACACAGTTGTCATTACAAAGCACATGGCAATGTTCTCGCCTTACACACCAGGTAAGAAGAAAACAGAACTCGCGGAGCCTTCCCTGTCTTCACAGCAGCCACCATCAGATGAAAACAGTCCTGCTGGTTTTCTGCTGGTTTTGCCTATGCGCAACACTCATTAATGGTCACAGTCGATATCTACTTTCAGGATCAGATGTTTCTAGTGTCAGGCAGTGCACACTGCACGTCACATGGAAGGAGTCATCTGACCAGGCATTGCTAGGGATCCCAGCTTATTTCCTCTTACTTAGAGAAAAGAGAAACAACCCCCAAAGAAAGCAGTTCTGAAGCACAGGACAATAGGGCCCCCCCTTGGACATCGCTGCCCAAGGACTGGTGAACTTCTAATAGCCTTAGCAATGTTATCGCACATTGACTTAGCTCTGCAGTTTTATGAGGAACCTACCAGACGGGACAATCCAGTCTGGATTGTACAATATGTAAATAGACTGGGGAGTCAGGGAGGCAGCTAGAGTAGGAGGAGCTGGAACTGTGGCTAAAGAAATTAAATCTTACTGCAGCAGAAGGTAGCCTGTTCACGGTTCTCATAATACTTTATCACAAAAACCCATGAAAAAGTTATATGTGCCCCCTTAACTCCTGATGCAGTGGTTAGCCACTAAAATAAAACAGGACAAGAAAGTCAGTCTTCACACTTCACCTGGCTCCTGTTTGTTTAAATCCACTGTATGTACTGAATAACTCACACTTGAGCCTGATAATAGTAATGAATTCTTAAGAGCTTATCAGTAAGTAGTATTCCCCCCTCCCCACATTATCAGCTTAAATGTGGGCCCCAAGCCAAAGCTCAAGTTTTACCAGTGCTGTTTTATAACCCAAATCAAACTGTTTTAGTTTCATGTATGTACTTGTTTGAAAAATAGATTTCATATCTGCCACCTTCAGGGATATTGAAAACCTACTGAGTAGTGAAACTGCTAACATTCTAGAAGTATTCCTGTAGTACAGCAAACTAACATTCTAGAAGTATTCCTGTAGTATAGCTTCTCTATAAAGAGAAGCTACAGCCCTTTTATAATCAAACAGGAAAATACTACACTGATAATCAAAGGCAGTCATTAACCTACACTGGTTCATGAAAACTGTAATTACCTGTAAGTTTTTCTTTTAAACAGTCTGCTATATATCAGCTGCAAAAAATAGTTATGAAAAATCCAAATTCTTTATACAATGAGTTCCAAGTAGATAGTGGTCACATAACTGCAAATCATGAACAATATTGACAAAATTACAAGTAACAAAGTTCAGCAAGAGTTGATACTTCATGTTAATCTAGAAATTTAAAACTTACTATTCACACATATGATTTGAAATTTAAAACTTATTATTCATGCATATGATTGAAATATAAACATGCATGGCTCATTAAAATATCTATTAAAAGGGAAAGTAAAAAGAATTAATATGTGTCATATACATGTAGAAACACCCAATGATGAATGTGATCATTATATACTAAAAACATGTATTAATAAATTTTTTAACCTATTCAAAATGCTGGGCTTGGCTTATTGTACCAGAGGTATTTTTCCTAGAATCTTATTTCTTAAATGTGTTTTTAAAATATGATCAAACTGGGTTTGGCGCACATCTGTAATTCTAGCACTCTGGGTCCTTTTTAAAAGTATGTTGCTTTAGTTATGATTTCCTTGTCTCCTCTTTAATCCATCTTTGGATTCTTCTCACGAAGGACACAAAATGAGAGCCTTTTTATGAAGACGTCACCGAAGTGTACCCTACCTGCCGTGGTCCAGCCCTCTGTATCCCACAAGGACCCTGGGAAGAGCACGTGCACCCAGGCTCCCCGTAAGGGCTAAAGGCAGGCTGGACAGGAACATAATACACTCAGGATAAATTCCCAAGGTGTGTCTGAGACACATGCTTCCTACGGTACTTTATAAAAAATAAATATACATATATAAAGGTGGTAGAAAGAAAGATCCAAAAGTGTCTACACAATTAAAAACAGCTGGTTATGGTGGTCTAGGCCTGTGAAAGGCTGAGGAAAGAGGATGAAAAGCCTGAGCCTAACATGGGCACCTTACTGCAACATAAAAAACTGAAAATGGGGACTGGGCACATAGCTCAGTTGGAAGGCCTATGTTTCAATCCTTACTTCCTCAAAACAAAAACAACCAAACAAACAAAACGGAGGGCTTTGTCGGGAGATTTGGGGAAGTATCCTAAACAGAATCTTCTAAAATCTTTCTCCTCCAAGA
Source organism: Thryonomys swinderianus (assembly GCA_004025085.1). NCBI lineage: Eukaryota > Metazoa > Chordata > Mammalia > Rodentia > Thryonomyidae > Thryonomys > Thryonomys swinderianus. The sequence continues at coordinate 28,911 of PVIC010008885.1, read as the reverse complement.
AAAAGTTTTTTAAAAATGACAGGCTCCAATCTCCACATTCCTCAGAAATCCCCACTGTGCATTTGGCAGGCCTCCAAGGAGCCTCGTTTAGCTGGCAAACAGTCAAACAGTTATTCAAAATATGCTAATGAGGCTGACAGGGGGCCTACATCAGGGACTGCGCCCCCTCCCTCCCTTGTGCGAACTGAACCTGTGCAGGTTCGAACAGGCGTGCCAAACACTTGCTAAGTGAGATTACTGCCTGGTGGCTGAACAACTGCCAATTTAAAATAAGCATTTAGGGAGAATGGCTTTGCTCAAATGTGTTGTATTTAAAAATGGATACAGATTTTCATTTCGATGTTGAAGTCACTCCTACTCACATATTGCTCTATCAATGTAGAAACCAGCATTAACGATCTCTTAACGTAGTCTTTCCCTTAAAGTAGTCTTAAGAATTCCAAGACACTCCACAAGTACTGGACTCTTAAAAATGATCTCAGGGCAAAATATTTTTCATTCGACAAATAAAGAAATGGAAGGAGTGGTTACACACTGATCTGTATGGATAACAGGAATCAAAAGCAGAACTCAGTTACTTTATCAGCAGTATCTGTTTAGCCCAATAGCAAGGGTTCTTTTTGTGTAGTGACTGTCAACAATAAAATCACATAGCAAATAGTTGCTCAGAGTTGGTCCGTACGTATTCTAAAAATCTCAGTATTTCTCCCACAAAATCGGGCTGTCTTAAAATTTTCACTTCTCTTCTCCTTGCCTCCTCAAAAAAGCATGTGTTTGTTTCTTGGTTCACAGACATTCCACACATAGCCTGAATTTCAGGACTCAGGCCAGGCAGGCTCCGTTTGTAGAACAGAAAGCACTGGATCCAAAAAAACTCAATACCTCCCAGTGCCTCAGTTCATCCCCTAGTCACCAGATCTCATGCAGGAAATCAGAGTCCAGTATCTTAAACATAAAAAAAAAAAAGGAAAGGGGGGGCTAGAAGGAAGGTGGAAATGGATTACACACACCGTGGTGACTCACTCTCATATGCTCAAGATTAAACACAGCACTGAATCAAAGATCAGGAAAGAATTTTTCCTCAGGGGCCAAAAGGGGTGTGAGGTGTTCCCCACGTCCACGAAAGGAAGATCACATCCCACATAATTCACTTCCTACTTCTGGGAGGGAGCAAATGCCAGGGAGGAGCACACTCCTTCAGAAGGGCACTTGTTCAAGCCCCTTCCAGGGTAGCCACAAGACCACCGAGACTGGAGAAGATAGCGGGGCACACAGCAGCAGGAAGATGTTTACCAAGCTACAAATGGAGACAATGGAAAACAGGCTCCATGGTAAACATCTGTAGTCCCAGCGACTCAGGAAGCAAGTGTGAAGTCAAATTGGGCAATTGAGGGAGACCGGGTCTCAAAAAAAAAAAAAAAAAAAAAAAAAGACAAAAGAAAATCATGTAGCTCAGTGCAAGGCCCTGGGTTCAATCTCCAATATTGGGGAGAAGGATGCAATTTATTATTTTTGTTAGAATTTTTATTATTTTTGAACCATAGTAGCAAATAAAGTTAAAAGAGTCAGACTGGGAAGAATTTACATTGCCACTGCTCTGAGGGGCATCAGAGTGCAACTGTTTGAGTTTTGGAAATCTCAGCAAGTCCTTGGCATGGGTCAGTCTGGGAATCGCCAGGCTGGGCAAGAGGAAGCTGGACCCTGGCTCTGTTACCTCCCGGTCAAGCCACGTGCTTTGAAACACTTGGACTCAGTGTTTGTCAGGTTTAAATTTCATAGAGGCCTCACTTTTCTTACCAACAGAAGGAGCAACAAAAACTATTCTCCTTTTATTATGGTAAGAAAAAATTAGTTTCATCTCCCTTGAGTTATTTTCTTTTCCTTTAAGTATTAAATACATATATAAAACAATTTTTTAAAAATGTATTCTGCTTCTGCTGGGCGTGGTGGCTCACGCCTGTCATCCCAGCACTCGGGAGGCAGAGGCAGAAGGATTGCTGAGTTCGGGGCTTGCCTGGGCTACACAGTGAGCTCCAGGACAGTCTGAACTACAAAGGGAGACCCTGTCTCGAAAAAAAAAAAAATGTATTCTGCTTTGAAATTTTATGGTTTAACAATGTAAGAGCTTCTATGTGGAAATAGGAATATCTTAAGGACAAGACCTTATCTCAAAGGTGAAAAATATTTCTATATCCATGTTCCAATTTCCTTTCCTAAGAACACAGTTTTCTCAACATAAAACTAATTTTCCAAGTTTTGGTAAAAAAAAATACATTAAAAAAAGAAACAGAGAAAAACAATCTCTAATTTCTTAAGAATCCCTGTGATACGTAGGTAGATATTAAAGATTTAAATAGACTGCATTAAAATTATGACAAAACAATATTAATGTACTATGATATATTTAAGTCAATATATGTATATTTTTATTTAAATGTAATATGAAGATAAGATTAAACATGTATATAATAGCTCAATAGTAAATCTTCTACATTACATTACAGTCTTTGATTCAGTTAACATATGTAAAAGACAGTAACTCTATATCCCTAATATTCAACAACCCCTTCTCTACCTGTTAAACCCAAACTTTTTCCTAAGAGCATTTATTGTTTATTTCTAACAAATATAAGCATTTGTTTGAAACACCACTATTTTAATCAATATGTAAGTTAAAATAGATTCCAGAAAAAAAAATCTGGCAAACTAATTAGGAATATTAAGAGGCCAAGTTAAAAAATGATCCACCGAGTGTATGACTCAAGAAACACAAGAAAGCAAGAAAGCAAGGTCACCTGAGAACAGAGGGCAAGTCCTACGCTCAGCTTTCACCTCCCAGAGCAGGCTCGGGCGCAGGAGTCCAGCCCGCCAGGGCTGCCAGAGCGGGTGGGCCTGAGTCTCCACCAGCATCCAGCAAAGCTTTCTATTCGCTTCAGGAGCAAAGGGATCTGCTGACCAAACGCACCTGGACTGCCCGTGTGCAGAGTGGGTGTGGCAGACTCTGCATATAATGACGGTAATGATCTTCAGCACTTACAAAGCAGATAGGAAGATTCTGGAAGATCTTGTGGGTAGCTGGGCAGCGTCCCTGAGAGACTAAGTGTTTCAGAGTAAACGAGGGGAGGAGAACAGAGGGAGCATAAAGGATGACCAAAAGGAAGAGACAAGGGAGGATTCACAAGCTAGTGAACACTGACACTGGTTGGTAACGAGTCTGTGGATAAGTGAATGCTTTGGTGCAGAGATGGCTGCATAAAGAGCACTGCTCAATGACTTAACAAAAGCTGACCCTCGTCACTTTATAAGTAACTCTAACTTGGGGTAGAGGGGTCAAGATCGAGATCTCTCTCTAAGGTAGGTGAACTGAACAATAAAATGGCCCTAACGAAAGAGTAGGTGGAAGAAAAGAAAAAGCTAGCTTTCCAGGAGCAGAGTGAGTTCTGTAAGTAGACAGAAATAAATTCCTTTTCCTTTACTCCTCTGCTAGGTTTAAGTAACCATTCCCACCTGGCCCACATCTTCACAAATTTTCTAAAACACAGTCTGTCCCATCTGTCAGTCTCAAATTCTTCTAGTGTGAACTTTGCAAACATGGAGAGAAATAGACAAACAAGATGACTTCACTTCTTTAGTCCAGCAACACTACTCTGTGCCCTTAAATAAATCACGTACATCTCAAATTTAACCAAAAGTTAGGGGAAACCAAGCGTGTACTCCGTAGACGATGGGAAAGGTTATTTGACTTTTGAACCATTCAGGGAAATCTAGACTCTCAGCATACGCTTTCAGAGCCAATAACCAGAATAACCAGAACTTCTAGTGAAGATCTAATCCTCCTCCATCTCTCCTCTTCAGCTTTAAGCCATTTGCAAACTTAATTCTGTTAACACACATTCTTTTTTTAAATCAGTACTACTTAATATTGTCTTTGATTTAATAATGTCTTTTAAGCATTTCAGCAATGTTTAGGCACTTTCCCATCGCTTGACCCCTCCAAAATCCTCTTCCATTTTTGTCATCCTCTAAGTGTGAAATCTTTGGCGAACAGTTTAATGTCCATCATTGCCAGGAAAAAAACAAACAACTACCTTTTACAGAATCACGGCTTATTCCCTTCTGAGTGAAGAGAGGAGAAAGTTACTTCGGGAACTTTGGTCCTAGCTTTCTTATTCTTTGTAAGTTCTTCTTCTTTTGGATTTTCTTTCTTGTTTTTCCTCTTTGCCCAACTCAAGGTTTCCTCAAAGTCTGAGACCATCTACATCAGAATCAGCAGTGCTCAAAATCAGAAAGCTTTTCTGCACCTAGACTTACCAAAAATGTCAGATGGAGGAAGAACCTTGATTTCAGAAGTGACCCTGGTGATATTACAGGTGCTGAAGTCAGAGGACCATTACCCTAAACCCCTGATTTTCCCAAACCAAAGAGCAGAAAGGATTCTAACCAGCTATAAATCAGTTCTTCAGATCACCAGGGAGAAGGCGCGGCGACAGTCCTCTTTTCACCTTCCTTTTGAAATAAGGGTGGAAGAGGCAAGAAAGTTTGAACTGAACGTGAGACATCAGCACAAATACAGACTCGTCAGCCCGGCTCAGTGGCTACTGCCAATTACAGTAGCCAGACCTGCAAGAGGTCTTGATTACATGTCATTTATAAAAAGTAAACAAGCCGGACGGCTTATGAACAATGAATGGTGATATTCCAGCCAAGAGGTAATAAAAAACATGAATAAATGACTCAGCATTTCCCTCCCCCTACCCAGACAACAATAGGTTGTGCTCTGGTGAAGACAGCAAGGGCAAATGAGTATTTTGGTAAAGACTCAAAAGGACAGTAGATCTCTGAAGAGAGTATCTTGCCTATCACTAAACTTAGAATCTCTGGTGTTCAAAAGCTCAGCCAGCTCAGTAACTCTTTTTCTCAACATTATTGAAGATACAAAAATAAATGTTTGGTTCTGGTGCTACAATCCTGCATCTGAATTCTTTGTGGAAACACAAAGAAATAAACAGACAACAGAGATGGAAAAACCAAGCTTTAGGAAGGGTTGCTCTGTAGACAGGTTTCCTAACTGTGCCACACTGACATTTGGGGGCCAGATGACGCTTGCCTGTGGAGCTGCCCTGGGTGACCCAAGATGGCTCACACCCGCCGGCCCGACTGTATGCACCAGACATGGGATGCACTCCTCACTATAGGTGAAGCAAACCAAAAGATACCTATGCACAGCCAGATGTCCGCTTGAGGGTACAAAGACCACATCCCACACCACTCAAAACCACTGCCCTGCACAAAAGCATCATGGAAAAATGTGCCTATTAGTGAAACAGTTCACAGGACACACTCTGGACATCATAAAAATCTCATGATTCTTGCTCTTAAATAACAATATATATAAAGAGAGAGGATACTTTTTAAGTATAACATCCTATTTCTCTGTAAGTTTTGCTATTTCCAAAGGCTAAACTACAAACACCTTGCTATTGCTTTCAGGGAGCTATCAAGGCCACATTACAAAAGTGCCACATAGGGGCCAGAGATTTAGCTCAGTGGTTCCGGCGCCTGCATCACAAGCTCAAGGTCCTGAGTTCGATCCCTGGTAATCACATACAACACTGGTCATGGTGACTCACGCCCACCAGCTATCAATACCACATACCACAGTGCTGGGCGTGGTGGCTCACGCCTGTAATCCCAGCACTCGGGAGGCAGAGACAGGAGGATTGCTGAGTTCAAGGCTTGCTTGGGCTACATAGTGAGTTCAGGGCCATCCTGGACTACAAAGCGAGACCCTGTCTCAAAAAAAAAAAAAAAAAGTACCACATAACAAAACTTGGCCTCCTTCCATGCCTACTCTTCAGCAGTTAATGTGTGATGCCAACTTTATCTTCAAAATATTTCTGTTCAGATGGTTTGTGTCTAGATGCCTTCTCAAAGCCTCATGTAGTGATAGATGGGGCTTTTTCAGAGGTGCCTAGATCTAGAGTGTGTGACACTTGGTGGTGCAAAACTAGGATCAAGGGCACCAGGATTAAGGGTGGGAGTGCTACTCACCCTGAGTAGCCTGGTAAGGGAAAGAACTGTGGTCTTCCCTTGCTTGCTTTGCTGCCTTCTGCCCACCATGAATTATTTCTCTTTTGTGATGCCTGTCTGCCTTGTGCAACCCTGCCTTGGAGCCAACCAATTATGGGCTAAAACCTCTATAAACTGTGAGCTAAATAAATGTTCCTTTCTTCCTCTAACTTTGGGTGCCAGGTATTTTGTTTCAGCAACAGGAAAAAGCAGTAAGACATGGGGTATGGTGCTGGACACCAGAAATCTCAGTAGTCTGGGAGGCTGAAGCAGGAATTATCACAAGTTCTAGCCCAGACTAAGCAACTGAGTGCCTAAGATCTTGTTTCAAAAATTGTTTTTTCCAAAGAAAAAAAGTGGTCCTGGGATGTAGCTCAATGTGAAGGCCCTGAGCATAGAGAAAAAAGTGTTTCAGCTCATTTAACAAGCCAATATAGTCATCAGGCATAAAAAGCACAAAAATAAATAGTGCCTGTGATAATAATTACAAAAAACAAGACCATCTTGATATATACTTATCTTTACATAATCCCAACAAATATATACATACAGACATACATACACACATACATACATATACATACATATATATGAGTATGTGTGTATATAGACATATATACTGTTTGGGGGTTTTTTGTTTTGTTTTGTTTTTGAGACAAGATTGTGTTATGTAATTCAGGCTGGTCTTGAATTCACTATGTAACTTAGGGTGGATTTGAACTCATGGCTACCCTCCTGCCTCAGCCTCCTAGGTACTGGAATAACAGGTGTGCACCACCACATCCCAAGGCTAGTTAACTTTTTTTTTTTTTTAAATAAAAGAAGAGTGGACCCATAAAGGCTTAAGTATCTGAGGCCCAAAAAAGTTAAGGACGCCTCGGGAAGATCATCCAGCTGGCTTGATGAAGCAACAGCTTTCTGGGAACCAAGAACAAATAGAGAAAGACCATCTCACTACTGCAGCCACCCAGAGAAAGGAAGCGATAGATTCAGGCTGCAGAAGGGCCAATACTTGGACAGGTCCTGGGGAAGTGAAAAGCACACACAGGGTTTGACTGCTGGGTGTGCAGAGTGAGGGAGGGAGCAGGGCGGAAGAAAACCTGCTGAGTCGAACCACTGAGGGGAGCAGGGAGGGCCAGTCATTGAATGGGAACAGCAAGAAAACCAGGCAGTGGGAGAGAAGAGCTGCGGTAGGTTTCTAAGCAGTTAGATCCCCGATCTAAAAGGAGAAAGGGCCTGAGAGAATGCTCCGTGATACCTCAAGGGCATGAGGTTCAGTGTTAAGATTATCTGATGGCATTTAAAGGTCAGAATCTCTTTGTAAGTACTGTATTCTTATGGAAATGAAGAGCCCAAGGCCTTTACTCCATTTTCAAAGGATCTGGAGACCTGTCAGTGAAGGAAGAACCACTAATAGAAGTGAGACCAACCAGTCTGGCAATGGAACCCTAAACTCCAGCGCTTTAGGAAAGCAGGGTCTGTCAGGTCTGTCAGGAAGGTGCCCGAGATAGCAGGGTTGGGGGGGTCTCCCTCGGTGTACTCCAGGGTTCCGTGAAACATAAGAACTGAAATATGCCCCTCAGACTTGGCAACAAAGAGATCACTGTGAGGATTCAGGAACAGAAAAGAACGATGGAAAAACAGTCCAGGCTATCTTCCACTACTTACAAGTCTGGCTGTGAAAGGAAGAAGTGGAAACTGGGTCTCACTCCAGCCATATCTTTGTAAGTGGAATACATCTTGTAAGATACTGGAGAAATGTCTCCTGCAGTCTTCATAAAGCCTCTGGAGTTCCTGAGTTAATCTCTCCATGCTGAATTCTCCTCGCCTCTATCTCACACATCAATCAATGGTCATCCCGTAATTCTCAGGACATGTCCCCTAACAGTGTATAGACTCCTGGAGAGAAGGACAGTATCCTCGTGGTCCTCTTCTCTTGAGTTCTTCACAGTGTCTTGGTCACAGCAGGTATTCACTTGGTGACTAAAAGGATTTGCCCTGAGAGGTGACAGTCTGACCCTAATGGAGCAGCTGGTTAAGTTATATGACCTCAGACAAATCAATTAGTCTCCCCAAGGCTAATTTTCATTCCCTGTAAAATGAGGAGGCTGGACTCTTTCCAGCTAGTGGAGAAGGGATAACTGGGAAAGGATATTCAATATAGCTATTGCTTTTCTTAGGCAAACCATAGAAGGTAAAACTGGATGAAAAGCCAACGGACCTTCAAACAGCATCTGAGAGAGAATTGAATTAGAAAAGACTGACAAAACTGGCCAAGATGATTTATGATTTTTAAGTTCAGATTTCTACAACTGTGCAGTCCTGCTGTTCAAGAGACTGTGCAAAATACCACACTGTTCATTTCAGACAACGTGCAAATACCAGCTTTGTCCTCTGAAAATTACAATCCTGCTACAAGCCCTGAAGAATGATAAATGAAGTTGTAATTTCTGGTAAACAGATCATGTGTATATACCTTTCACAATGTTACTACAGATAAAAATGGAAATCATCTAGAAGAATATATCAGGCTTACTTTGCCTATTGAAAGCAACTTACACTGATAAATCTGATCCCTGGTTATTTGACTGCTAAGAGAATAAAGGAAAAGAATACTACTCAACAGCATGCATCTGTGGGCCCCCCTTTTCAGAGATAAGTAACCTATGTGCATTGAAGATGACTCAGAAGCTGAAGGTTTTATTTAACAGCAGCAGCAGAATGCATTACCTGCTCAAATATTTTTACATTCTTCCTACTTTAGGATTTCCTTTTCCCTCTCTTCAACATTTCAAACGGTAAACCTGACACTGTCGGGAGGAACTTATAAAATCCAAATTTTCCTATGTAACTTTGAGCTTAAGTATCACTCCACCAGAACTTAGGGGGTTCAAATAATATTTCCCTAGCTGAATGAGGTCATCATTTCTCACCAAATTCTACACAATACCACTGGAATTCCAACCACAGAAGGTAGCATTTTGCCACATATTTCTCTTCCAAAGGCTGAAGATTAAAGTGCTTCTCTGCCGATGATCAAGGGGTCATCCGTCCAATCAGAAGCACTTTCATCTCAGTGAACAGGACTCGGGCCAACATACTTATGGGAATGTGTTATGGATTGGCACTGGGAAAACACGCCAGGCACTTAATTCTTTAATCAAGTAGTCATCTCGGGGAGGAGCTCTACTCATCAGAAAGTGGCCTGACCACATTTCCCGATGCAGTGGTAATGAAAAACTGCATTGCAGGAGAGAAAGACAACCTGTGTATTAGGTAGGACATTATTATTCCTATTCTTGAGTACCACAAATGCTGACAAAACTAACACCAAGAGAGTTAACTGGGACAATCTGACTGTAAAAAAGTCAGAAAATAACAATTTTATGGCAACAGCAAAATGTATGCATTCACTACAACAATAAAAACCGCAAGAGAAATAGGCTGCGTTCTCACTGTGCTTCTCATGCTACCAGCCCACATTTCCATGTCACTGGAAACAAGCCTTTTGATTAGAATTACATTTACACCATTCTTAAAGAAAACATATAAAACTCTCTTCAGAAACTGTCTACATGAGTCAACTCAAACAAAAATAAGTAAGGGGGAAAGGAAAAACAATGGACAGGATAGTTAAAGGAAAGTTTAGTATTTTTCTTCCTTTTAAAAAGATGACGGAAGATTTTTACATTGAAATGTTTGGACTGTGGGTATATTGTTTTTAATTCACAGAACAATGTAACCATTTGGTTTGCCCCCCCTGCTTTAGGACACTGTTTTATAGAACACATAACTTGAGGAATTACCCAGCCAAGTATGAATTCAAAGTAAAAAACTGAGAAGAAAAAACAAAACAGTAATAAAACTCTTAACAAATTTCGAATTCTTTCCAGCATATAAGACTGAAAAAAAAAATTGACTTTAGAAATATGGTGAACATTTATGAAGCACATGCAAACAAGGAAGGACAAAATAATTCAATGGCAGAAAAACTTTAAGACCCCATAACTCACAGCTCCCCTTCCAGAAGTCCAGCTCCCTCACGACCTACACCTTCACGGTCGACTCACATATAGCAGCTCTGCTGAAGTAACCACATGGAAAATTTCTGCTCCAGATAATACTGCAGGACAGGGCTTGGCAGCTACAAGTTGTAATCAGAATGTTTCAAGAGCCAGTGTAACAGAGATAACAACTAAAAATGCATTACAGAGCAAACTCTTAACTCTTCTTATAAAGCTGGCCATAAAAGGGTCAAAACCCTACTACGTTTTACTTTCTACACACTTGGCAATGAGATCTTTTCAGCTAGGGAGATTTGGGATCTGGATAAATGAAAGAACTGCTTAAAATATAAAAGATTCTTCCTGTGAAGGCATTTTTGTATCATGCAAGGTGCTCACAACCTAGAATGGTGTAAAACGACCATTTCCTAAAATGAGTTTTACATGCCAGTCTAAGGCCTAAATTGTCACCTACAATTCACTAAGGCTCCTGCAGCCATCAGTGCGGGGAGAGAAGAAGCTACTCATTTAATAAACATGGAAATTCACAGTACAATGGGCCACTTTTCCCCCAGAGTCATCTAAAGAAGAATGCTAATTTCATTTGTGCTCCAGTCTGAGAGGACAGAAAAAAGAGGCTTGTGACTGGGTAGTTTCCTGTACTTGGTCGGCCCACTGAGAAAAGCAGACACAGAAATCTGGTGACTTCGATCCAGGTTCAAATGGCAGATTCAGATGGAGCTGTGACTCAGTGGAAATCAACCACCACATTAAAGCAAGGAGTGTGAAATGACACAAGTCCTCCGTCGACAGTCAGAAACGGTTTCGTGCATCCCCAAAGGCATGACCCTCCTCCTCCTCCAGCACTGGCTGACACTCACACAGCGGGGCAAAGATGGCTCCCACAGTCCAAAGTAAGATGCTAGCCCAAGGCTGCGCTGGCGTCCGGCTGGAGCTCGGAAGCTGGGCAATCAAAGGCTCTTTATTCTTCCTCCTACCAGAACATGCTCCCTCTCTGTTGTAAACTAAAGGCTTGCCAGAATGAATTATCTAGCTCAAAACAGACATAAAGACATCATGAATAGCATGCATCCCTTGGAATTTTAATCAATTCAGGTGACCAAACAGGTTGCTGTTTGTTTCCAGTGTGATGCAGAAAATAAAATGCAATTGTGGTTTTGGGGCCCATCGAGAACATTGGGTCACAGGAGAAACGGGAAGCTCTCAAACTAGAAATCACAGCTGACATCCAAACCCCACGCAGACAGCAAGTGCTCTGAAGCACTAGGATGTCCTCCGTTTTCCCTCTCAACCAGCCTCCCTTGTCATCTCATGTTTGCTATCAGCAGGTTCTGGATGCTCCAGAGAAGAGAGCTTGAAACTCGGTTTGTGAAGTCTGCCCTCCCACCCCTCTTCTGTCTGTTCTTGGTCTGAACTCCTAGGCAGTTGTTGTCTGCAACCCTCATTGGCCAATTAATAATACAGGGCCCTGTAACATTATCTCTCATAAAAGGATTTCAAAGTCTCTGCGTTCACTGCTTGTCTTCACAAACAGATTAGAAACTCCTTAAGGGCAGGGAGTGAGCTTGTCCCTCCACTGCATTCCACACATTACAAAAGCGCCAGAAATACCTGTTTATTTATTCACCCCACAGACATTCCCCGAGCTTCTAGCTGAGCCAGACACCAGTGAGGGTGGGCAGATGGGCTCAGCAAAACAACAGAGAAAGTCCCGGTGAAGACAAGCACCAAGCTCTGAGTTCTCAAAGGATCCTGCTGCAACAGCTCCTAGCACATTCACTGAACTATTTAAGATGAACAACCAGCACAGACATAGAACCCCAAGCCAGCCATGGTGGTGCACGCCTATAATTCCAGCACTGCAGAGGCTGAGGCAGGAGGACTGCTGGGCGTTCCAGGCCAGCCTGGGCTACACAGGAGAACTTGTCTCAGAAAACAACAACAAAGAGTCCCCCAAAAGGAAGGTACTGAGCAGCTTCCCATCTTCCCCCCTCAGCCAAGGAAACAGCCAAGAGGAAAGCCCCGCTGTAAGAGCATGCTGGCCTCACATCCACTGCTCTTCCTCATTATACAGGTAAAGAAACTGAGGATTGGAATGGTGAAGTGACTCCATGGCGGTGGGGGGGCGCTGAATTTACTATGTAGTCAAGTTGGCCATGAATCCCTAGTGATCCTCCTGCCTCAGCCATCAGAGAACTGGGGGCTCCAGATGTGCACCACTATACACCTAGCTCAAATTACTTTTTAAAACAAAATCTTCCCAAAGGAAAGCAGCACCCCACCTACCTACAGCATCCTCTCTGTTTGCCAGCCTCCTGCTGACATGATGAATGCCCTGAATTTAGCACCTCAAACTTTCTCGGCCTGGAAATTATCAAGATCTTAGTTACGTATTTTTATGTTGACTCTAAAATATGAAATTTTAGTCTTATATATCTCTTTTCTATTTCTTGTATATATAT
>PVIC010008885.1:0-16255 GCA_004025085.1 Thryonomys swinderianus | reverse complement strand
CCTCCTGCCTCAGCCTCCCAGAGCGCTAAACTACCATGACCAGTTCTGTGCATGAGCACGTGAATTGCCAGGAGTCAAAGCCAAGAACTCTTGCATGTTAGGCAAGCACTACTGCTGAGCTACATCCCCAGCCCAGTCTTGACAAATTTCTTAGATGATGGCACAACACCCTGAAATACTCAATTCAGCTACCAACCAGATTATCCACATATAATTCTTCCCTATTATTTTATTCTGCTTATAGATAATCTTTTAAAAGATAATTTTTAAAAACACGCAAAATTCTGAAAGTACCCTCCAAAAGAACACATTTTACAAATGGTACTTTTAATTCCCAGAAGGCAAGAGTCAGATCAGAGAATTTAGCAAGTTTCACACAAAGAATTCTGTACTTATCAGTGAGCCCAGGCACAAGGAAAGAATGAACTACTATTCAACTCTCATAAAGGCTGAAGGTAATTGCTAGTTGAAGATGTCTGTTATTGGAAACAATGATCCCGCCACACTTGAAAAGGTAAAAAGAAGACATCAGGAATATGAAATGAGTGTTTACTAATATGAGGAGAGTTAGAAAAAATTTCCTTCCATAGAATAATGATGCTCCCTCAGTCAGTGTAAGCAAAAACTTTGAGAGCTGTCGACAGCTACTGGGAACTGCCAAGGCATGTGGAAGAGCTTCCAGACACGACGGTCCTCTTTGCTGCAAAGACACTATCCAACAGGGACTCCAGCAGGGTCTGGGTTGTCCTTGAACCAGGGAGATGCTGGGACTCCACCTGCCCAGCCTCCCCTCCTGCTCCAGGTCTGATGCCCCCTACACACAGAGGGACAGGCTGTTTCTGTGCCCAGGCCCATTTCCAGAACCAAGAGGGTGTTTACAGAGTCCAGACAAGAACTGTCCTGTTCACCGACAGCTGCGGAACGGTCAGAGCCCAAGCTGCGTACAGATTAGCCACTTGGTCCCGCCCCAGCTGTCAGCGACCTGGCCACCTTGCTCCGGGCTCTGTGGCAGATTCTCCTGTGGAGATGGCACAACACCTGCCCCATGCCGCCAGCTCAGGGGCAGGCCGCGAGGACACTGCTCGTGTGAGCAGCAGTGGCAGCCAGCTGGCAGCATGGAATCCTTTGTTTACAGATTTACATTGGATTTCAACTCAAATTTTAAGTCTTGGAAATTCCACCAGTATTTATTTAAATAACTTAAAAATCTGCGGTCCGACAATAATTTGCTCTCTATTTTACAAAGAACTACAAGAGAAACATTTGCAGGTGACAACAAAAACAAGGTTTATAGAGACGGCGCTGTTCACAGCACCACTCTGATGTGCTCACTACACATCACACACATGTAAGGAGCTACCACCGCGCCTCGCTCCACGCCACCAGTATGCACAACTGTGTCAGTCAAAGGTATTAGCTAAACGTGCAGAAATCTGGGCACCACTGTGGAGGGCGGACCACCCAGGAGCTCACTAGAGACCCTAGCGACAGTGTTCTCTGTACGAGTCTGCTTGGGTATTTGACAAAGTAAAAAGCAGTGTTCCACAGGACAGGTCGTATACGGCAACACCATCGTAGTAAAACTGGAAACAAATAAACCAACAGATAATTTTCACCTCCATTTTAAGTAGACGGAGAAACCTCAAATCCTAGCACTCTGCAAGACGTGTGGCAGAGGCAGGAAGTTTGAGCCCAACCTGGGCAACTGAGTGAGACCCTGCCTCAAAAATTTTAAAAAAGAGATGGGATGTAGCATAACATGAAGGCGCTGGGGTGCAAGGGAAAAAACATAACGCAAACATTATTCAGCTTCTAGTACTCAGGGGTCATCCTCCAGGGCCCTCCGCCCCTACCCGGCCCACTGCCTTCCCAGCTTCTTCTACTACACAGTCTGCCACAGCACCAAGCCCAGAACTCGTCCCTGCAGCCCTCAGGCATATTCTTCCCCTGCCCAAAGCACAACTTCAGGATCTCTCTAAACATTTCCATAGTTTCTATCTACACTGGGCTTGTTCCTCAAAACACCTATGAATCAGTCTCACCACTCAACCTGGACGCGGTCATAAACCCTCATGCTGACTTCCGCACAAGCTGATCTCATCAGAAAGACAATTCTTACCTCAACTGGACTCCACAGCCTCATAGAAAGTTATTTTTCTGAAAGGACCTTTAAAAATGACCTACTCCAAGCCCCACATCTGAAATGAACTAGATGAGACTCATTAACATTCAGGCAAACCTGGGTTCAAATCCTACCTCTGGTGTACCTGAGTTAGTTTCTTCTCTCTGCTACAGAACATACAGTGCCTCCCTGGAGAACTGCCCTAAGCTAGGGGTTTAGCTGAGTGCACTGCACCTGCCTTGAAAGCCCAAGGTCCTGTCCCTGGAAGTGGGGGGGGGGGGCAAGAGAACTTCTATAAACATCAAATTACACACACACACACACACACACACAAGCACGCACACACGCATGCATTTATACTTTCCTCATGTTTGAGGAGATCCTTTTTTATTTTCTTCCTGGATAATATCACATTTCCTCGCAGGGCCTTTTCCTATTGTATTTTCTAACCTTATGGTCAGTGCCTCAGTACAGCCTACAGCAGCTTTTGTGCAACTCATAAATTTGTGAAGAATGTGTTCTATCTTCACTAACACTAGTGCAACAACTGTATTATTCTTCACAGCCAAGTGTGGTAGGGCATGCCTACAATCCCAGCACTCTGGAAGGCCAAGGCAAAAACTTCTACCCTGTCCTGTCTCACACACACAACCTTCTCTTTCGCACTGAAAGCTGGAGAAAAAAAAAAAAAAAAAAGAATCACTGCCAAATTTGGTGTCATTAGCAGAATATCCAGGCAAACTATGAGATGCCAAGATAGGATCTAGGAGGATTGTGCCTCTCAGGAGAGCTTGTTTATGATTTGTGGCACCAACTCCTTCAATGAATGAGTTATCCATAATAAATGCTGGCAGAAAGTAAACCAAAAACTCACTGGAGTGTTGTCAGTGAAGTTAAATATTGCGCTTCACTGTTTTATGCAAGCAAACAGTGACTAACAGGATTAACTTGAGCTCAGTCCTGGGTGTAGATAGCCTTCAAGAAACAGGCCAATTAGCACAGGTCGGCAGCCTATTTAAGGGGGTGTACATTCTCCTCTTAGGAACACATTTTACTAGAAAAACATCCACCAGATCAGAAGTGTCTTTTTTTTCCTTCGCAGGGGCACTGACAAAGGCACCAGCGGCAGGAAGGGAGAGATCTTGGCCTCCCCAAGACACAGATTCCAGCGACAGTCAAATTGGTTCTTTCAAGGAATATTTTTCCAAACAGCTATACACAATCAGCATCTTGTATCAATTACACAAATAACAGTTAAGCACTGTGAGCCCTGGGAAAAGAATCTCAAAACACAGAAAATCCCTGCTGGCTTCAGCTGTCCCCTCCCGCAAGGCTCGACAGACAGCGCCTACTCGGCGTCCAAACGCCGGCCACCTGGCTCCCCCCAGCGCCCTCCTCCCGCACCAAACCGCCAGGGCTCGCGGGCCAAATTCCAAGGTCCCTTAGATTTAAAACCGCGAAAATGTGAACCCTGCTGAGCAAACTGTAGGGCGCGTCAGAACTTTTCTTTCTTCTTTTGGGTAGCAAATGAGATGTTGGACTTTTCTGGGCATCTGTCAGGTCCACGGCTGGCTCGCTCCGTGCCACCCATATGGAGGGACAGGGGTGGGTGCGGACCGAAGGGAAGCCTCATTCTGTTACTCCTCTTAAGTAGTTTTCCTAGAGAGGAAAATTTAGCACCCACCGGCCCCATCAGAATTAGACGCAGAAAGAAGGCTCCTGTCCCCATCGCACCCACCCTTGTTAAAGGAGTAACAAAATCGGGCACCCGGCTGGAAGCTGGGGATCAGGGCCCTCCGGGGCGAGACGAGGCCCACCCAGCCGGCCGTCAGGGGAAAGCCGCCCCGCCAAGCGGACGCCGGGCCCGAGGGCAGAAACCCGGACACCGCAGAGCGGCCCGCGCACGGCCGGCGGGCCCGGGAAGGGTGTGGGCGCCGCGGCCAGAGCTGTACTTACATAACGCTTCAACTTTTTCTCCGGAGGGGACTTGCGGAGCCAGCCCGAGCAGACCACTTCGCCGCCGCTCATGGTGCGCGTCGGTCGGGCTCGCGGCCGCGCGGCTGGGGGACGTTGGGCGCGCTCCCGACACGGCCGGCGCCCCCGGACCCGGCTCTGTCCCCGACGGCGCGCGGGCGCCGCGCTCCCCTCGGCAGGTCCGCGGCCGGGCGCGGGGCTCGGCGGACTCTGCCCGACTCGCAGCCGCGCCTCGGTCCCTCGCGCTCCGCCCCCTGAGACGGACCTCCCCGGAGCGCCTCCCGGGGCCGCCACGGCGCGGCTCACACGCGTGCACAGTGCCCGCTCTCGCTCCGCGGCGCCCGGCGGTCCTCTCCTCGGCTCGCCTCCGGGCCGGTGGGTCGCTCCGCGGCGAAGCCCCGGAAGCCGGGGAATAAGGGGAGCCCCGAGGAGGCGCCCGCGGCAGGAACACAGGGCGGTCCGGGTCCGCCAAGTGTCTGGCGAGGCACCGGGCAGCAGCGCCGGGCGCGGGGAGGTCGCGGTCCGGCCGCAGGGTGGGTCCGCGGCCGCGCCGACGAGGAGGGCGGAGGACTGGGCGGCTCAGCTCGGTTGGGATCCCGCGTCCGTCCCCGCGCTCCTCCCCCACCCCGGGGCGCACGGCAGGTTCCGAGCGGCGCGCCGGGCTCGGTCCCTCCTTCTCCCGGGCCTTCCTCGCTTGCCTCCGCCCCTTCCCACGTTCGGGCCGGGCTCGGGTTTCTGCCCAGACTTTCTCTGAAACTCCGCCGGAGACTTCCAGCCAAAACAACAAGGGCCAGGAGGGGCCGGGCGTCCGGGCGGGGCGGGAGTCCGAGAGGCACCCTGGGATCTGTAGTCCCGAGCGCCAGCGGGGTCCTCGCGCCCCAGCGCCCCCGACCGTCTCGCGTCCGGGAAGGCGGCGGAGGCCTCCCCCAGGACAGCGCCCGCCGCTCGGGTGCGGGAGGGGCGAGGGGCGGTCCGCGGCTCGGCCGCGTTTGCCATCTTGACTCTGCCCGGCGTCGCTTGGAGTTTGTGCTGTGCGCGCGCGATCCGGAGCTGGCGGGGGTGTGAGGGGTCTCTACTTGACGCTCGGAGAAAAAAAAAAAAAAAAAAACCGCCCGAGGCAGGCAGCGATCCAGCCCCGGCCGCTACCCCGCGAGAGCTGCGCCTGAGGACGGGAGAACGCTCCGTGGCGACTAGCCCGGCCGGGGACCGAGGGGCGCGCTGAGGGTGCCGGGGCTGGCCGGGGCCGAGCAGCCAGCCTGCTGGGGGCGCTCAGTGGCCCCAGAGGGTTGCATCTGGCTTGTCTCTGGGACGCGCTAAAGGTTCACCCTCCATTTGTTGTTTCCACTTAGTATTTACTTAAAGTCTGCCCGGGGATTGTCCCATAGAAAATCTGTTCTAGCACTTTACAATTACAGCATTATACCTGAGCGTACCATGATTTTGTAGTAGAAATATATTTTCCAATGTATTTGAAACAAAGATCCAAAACTGGTTTTAAAACATAGTATTTATGCAATCAGATAAAAGTGCTTTAAAAAAGAGATAAATGAACATTTCTTAAAGAACATAATCTGGGACCTTTCCTTTTTTTAACACAACATTAATATATTCAGAATTTTCTCTGTGAAAAAAAAATGTTTCTCTTGAAAACATTTTAGTTCTTAGTAAGAAACTACGTGCTGGGATGGTGTGACCAGACAAAGGTCACTGCATACGTGCGGATGAGGGTTTAAGATAGTAAGGGAAGGGTCAACAGAACTACAGATTGTGATTAACGTGTTCCCCGAGGGAAATAAACACAGTTGAAGAGATGAAGGAAAACTGAGGTGGGACTAAAGCTGAGGAAGTATTTAGCCAGAGGCAAGGAGTTGGATGTAAAGAGAGGAGAATAAGGTTTCCTGGACAAATGCAAGGAATATATATTGTAACAAGCAAAGGTACAATTATAAGGATTGAAAGAGAAGCAACAAGGAGGTGGCCCTCTCCTGACTCAGATGGAGAGCCCTGGGAACCTGGACACGGGGATAGGGAATTCTGGAAGGAAGTTGCTACTGGTGCAAGCTTCAGTCCTGTAAGCTAGAACAGGAAGTATCACACTGTCGTGAGTGACTTTCGACCTGATTAGTATCCCGCTACTGTCATCAGAGTTGGAGAATATCTTGAAAATAAAACGTATTTAAGTAACACTGGAAATTATCAGAAGATAATGTTGGTATTTTAAGGCTACCTTCCGCTTATCTAAACAGCATGGTTAAGAGAACAGAAGAGACCTTGTTCGCTGAGGTTTAGAAACTTCATCCTTTGGCAGATCCTTGAGTATCACAAAAGCTAAGCTTCTTCAAGATCTGGATGCGTTTCTTGGGTAACTAATTTGTGGCCATAACCTTGAGCAAATTACATCGTGTCTCTTGAGTTTTCATGTCCCTGATATGGGAAATGGGAGTGACAATACCAGTTTTGCAGAATTTTAATGAGAAAGAGAAATAATAGAATTGTAAATGCCAGATGCGTGGCGAATGTTGGAGAGTTTGGGTGTTTGTTTACCACAGAATTTTAAGGTTTTCTGGAACACAGCAAGTATAATTTTTATGGTAGCTAAGAACCAGAGCGATTCTTATGTGTGAGCAAAGATCCTGCTGTCAACAAGGCCTCCAGAAAAATCATTATTTTGTGTTCCACCTCTCCCATAGTGTGCATCTATCCACACTGAGTTGAAGTGTTAATAATTACTATTGGTGGGTCTCCTGCACAGCTGATCAGTGAACTGTTGTCTTCAGTAAATGTATTATGCCTGGGCCTAAGTGTAACTTGATCCTATAATGTTTTCCAGCATGATTGGAACAAAACCTCACAATAAATTTTAGAAAATAAGTAATCAGTTAAAAGTGTTCAAAATACTTGAGGAGATAAATATCAATGTTTATGGAAGACGTCACTTTGAGTATTCCCATATTAACACAACACTCATATGGAGGCGTTTTCTGTGTTTAGGTTGCTATAGGTTGAAAATTAGGTGTTGAGCTCTGACTAAATGTTCTAACATACTGAAGGGACCACGCCCACCTCTACTCTCATCATAAAGTCCTTTTATAAATGGAAAATTAGATTGTTTATTATTTAGCTTTTGGGATTTTTCAGTATTTTTTCTTTATTTCAAATAAGGCATGCAGTTGTTTCATTTCTACATTTAAAAAATCTTCATGAGAAATGTCCCCAGCTTTTACGGCATTGTTTTAGACTTGTATTTCTAGAGATCAACTCAGGATTGAGGTGAGGCTGAAGATAGACAGGCCGCTATGTATGTATGGTATTTTAGGGAGAAATTTTGCATTATTTTTATATTACTTTATTTTTAGATCTGTAAATCTAACATTTTATAGCTGTATGCACTACAACTATGCTGGGAAAAACTATTACATATAAATATCTTAAAATATTTTCATACAAGAAACATTTATGGAATGTCTAGTATTTGCAAGTCCCTGAGGATCCAGGACACAATAGAGAGGAAAGGCAGACTTGTTCCGGCCCTTGTCTACCCAGGAGAAAAACTTTTTATAGATCATTAACCCCATAATGTCTATAATATAGTTGCTAGATGCGGTAAGAAGAAAATACAGTCTGGTTTGAGCATATCTTAGAGGATATGCCCTTTTCCAAGAGAGGAGAGGGGGTAGATTAGGAAACCCTTCTCTGAGAATATAACTTTAAACTAATTCCTCAGGATAGGAGGAAGATGTCCTGTGCTCAAGGAGCGTTTTCTAGACAAAACAGAACGTACTCTGCTACCCATAGGTCCTCAGGCAGAAGCAGCCTCCAAGAAACTGAGTGAAGACAGCCCAAGAGGCCTGGAGTGAAAGCTTTTTGTTCTGAGATTACAGAGGCAGACAAAGGGCAGGTCGTGCAGCTCCTTGGAGATCTTCAAGTGTAGACTTTGCCTGAAAGCAAGTGGCTGTATTATCTCTTACGGCCATCTCATCAACCCCGCGGACATTCTTAGGCACCTCCAGCACCCTACTCCAACCACATGTCTTCCAACTTGAGTTTTTTTATCTCTCTCCCTATAGATTCTCACGCCTCTTCTAGCCGATGGGCTCCTCTGTTTTCTCATGATCTGTCAGATCATCTTGTTCTTTACTGCCCACCCCCTTCTTCGAGTTTAAATTCTGTCGCTGTATCCCCAATATCATTTCAAAAACCCCAATTCTGGGCAAAGCAGTCTCCAAACAGTCACACAGGTGATAGTTTTAGATCCATGGTTAGTGATCTCAGAGAGGTTCTTGACTACCTGCAGGCACAGACCTTGGTTTGTGGGCCTGAATTATATACAATTTGGGAAGTCCTTTTAGAAGAAAGGCATACACAGAGCTAGAGGGACAGCTTCATGGTGGAGCCCTTGCCTAGATCATGTGAAATCCCCCCACCCTGTTCAATCCCCCTGTAAAAAAGAAAGGAAACAAACAATATGTAATTACAAAGTTAGGATGAAAATTTAGAATGTGAAAGTAAATCACCCACAAATTACTGAAGCCTGTAGAGGCGATCCCTTTCCTATAAGACCAATAGGTAGTTTACAGAATGCTTACATGCCCAAGTTCCTGAGTGCAGGTTGGTGTCTGCTTCTGTGTTGTCAGCCATTTTTCCATTGTTCTGATAAATACGCAATATAAACCAGTTAGAGCAGGAAAGATTTATTTTAGTTTCTGGCTTCAGAGGTGTCAGTCCATGGGTTACTGGCTCCATTGCCTGTGACCCTGGCTGGAGCTGCTCCTTGCCTGCAGCAAGGTAGAAACTTTGAAGTGCAAAGATGTGGTAGAGGAAACCTGCTTCCCTCAGGGTAACAAGCATCCAGAGAGGGCGAGAGAGCTGACAGCCTGTGCTAGTTGTCTTCCTCCCGCTTTTGTTCCTTCTGGGCACTCACACTATGGGATGATGCTGCCCACCTCCTTCAGAGGGTCCACCCTACCAGTTTGCTGTCTACTCTTCAGTCATCTCTAGAATCAGCATCTGACACAGCCAGCAATGTGCCTTATTTGTTTCTCAATCGATCCACCATCACACCACCCAACTAAGACACACTAACCCTCTTGCCCTCTTCCCTACACTCTCCCAGATGGCCCAGTGAGAGACCCTGAGGGGAAGCTTCATCAGCTCCATGGATGTTTCTACTCTTTTTTTTTTTTTTTGAGACAGAGTCTTGCTTTGTAGTTCAGGCTGGCCCTGAACTCACTATGTAGCCCAGACAAGCCTCGAACTCAGCAATCCTCCTGCCTCTGCCTCTGCCTCTGCCTCTGCCTCCTGAGTGCTGGGATTACAAGCGTGAGCCACCACAACTGGCATTGTGGTATGTGGTACTGATTGCTGGTGGGCACGAGTCACCATTCCTGGTATTGTTGTATGAGGTTACCGGGGATCAAACTCAGTAGCTCGATGCCTTCTAGGAAGGTGCTGGAACCACTGAGCTAAACTTCTGGCCCCACTTGAAATAACTCTTAAAAGCCTTTTTAGTGAGTTTCTAAATACTTCCTGTGACAGTTAACTGCATCAATTTGAGAAAGAAACACTCAAATTGGTTTACCATAGTTCTTAATGTGGAGGACCCACCCTAACAAGGAATGCCTCCAGAATAATGTAAAGGAAATGAAAAAGGAGTGCTCACTTCTGTTTCTTTGGAGGAACTCTATTCTTCACCTTTACTTTGGATGTCTTCTATCTTCCAATGCTTCAGCTTTTCAGTGCAGACTGTTCACACTCTACAGACTCTCACAGAGGACAATACACTGAGCTCCAGGCCTAAGACTGGATCATTCTGATCTTCAGTGTGCAGACAGCCATTTTGCACTCTTCCATATCTGACTCTGTGAGCAGCCATTGTAAGCCAATCTTGAAAATTCTTATATATTTGCATTTCTTACACTGAATCCTTTTCTCCAGTAAGCACTAATACACTTCCCTTTCCCATCAACTAGAGATCTTTTCTTATTGATTTCCTAGGAAATAAAAGTACTTGAAAGAAATCTTCAACCTCTAGCCATCAAATATTAAACTTACCTACCATCTCAACCCCTCCCACTCTACATTTTTCCTGTGGCAGATAGAGGAAACTTCCTTTTGCCTACCAAAGTTCAATCCCTCAATGAAAGCTTTAGATTTTATCTATTGTGTCTTCTCAAAAACCTCACCCTGTGTGTTCACTTTAGCAGCATATATACTAAAAACTTCACCCTATGAATAACATCTCTGTAACTAACTACTCTTAGTGTATTCCTTTCTATAGTTTGTGTGTGTATGTGTATGTTGCAATAACATGCCTCTGTGAAGGATCCTCAAATTATGACTGAACAGACATGTAAACAACCTGAGTTACAGCCAGAATTTTAAGTTTAAGTTATGAACAAAATCTTAAGTTATGATCCAATTACTGCTGCTTGTGCTTCCAGATGGTCTCAGATACAGATTTAACCCTTCAAGACTTCTGGAAGGAACATGACAACATCCTTTCCTGTGTGGCATTAATTGAAAACTCTTGGGCCATTGTCTCTAAAGATGCTGAGATCGGCCTGGAAGTAAGTGCTGCCTAAAATTATACAGTGGAGAGACAATGAAGGCAATTGACCAACTTGGATTACAACCAACCCTTGGGAACAAATGAAGTTCATAAATCGTGTCCACTGTATTTACAAAAGAAAGTAGTGATGTAGATTTGGTCACTGGGCTGTCATTCTCAAATTTTGCAGTATACCACCATGATCTGATTGGTGAGAACTGAGGAAGAGATTAGGATTCTGATTTTTGTTATGTGTGGAGCCAAAACACCCCCCCACACACACACACACACACATGCACGTGAACAAATGTACACTGTGTAACTTTTATAATGGCAGAAGTCATTGCTATGGCCTCTTTTTATTTTTTAATTAATTACCATTACTTACTTGTTACTCCTAACAATTCTTTTTTTTTTTTTTTTTTTTGAGACAGGGTCTCACTTTGTAGTTCAGGCTGGCCCTGAGCTCACTATGTAGCCCAGGCAAGCCTCGAACTCAGCAATCCTCCTGCCTCTGCCTCCAGAGTGCTGGGAAGACAGGGGCAAGCCACCACGCCCGGCACTGTGGTATGTGGTGCTGATTGCTGGTTGATTGTTGGTAGGTGTGAGTTACCACGCCCAGCATTGTATGTGGTTACCGGGATCGAACTCAGGACCTTGAGCTTGCGAGGCAGGCATTGGAACCACTGAGCTAAATCTCCAGCCCAACAATTCTTATTTTTGACTGGATTCAGAAGTAGAAGCTTCAGAGAAAGAGTCTGGGACGTCTGTGTCTCTTGGCAACCTGTTCCTGATGCTTCTCTTTGGCTTCTTTCATTATGTTAGCCACAAGTTTAGTGTACTTTGCAGCCCTTTATTTTGCTCAGTAACCTGTTTTTTTTGTTTGTTTGTTTGTTTTGTTTTGTTTTTGTTTTCAGAGCCATGTACTGCCAGTGTTTGTGTTGCAGGATGTGTGAAGTGACAGGATGCTGAATTTCCAGGGGCCAACAGGGAATAAAGAGAGACGAAGACAATATTCAATGGTCAAGGGGACAGGGAGGAGCCTGCCCCTAGTGGACAGGCTCGATAGTCACCATAGTTAACCCACTTTTGTTAGCCAGCAAGAAGCACAGTGGGAGGAGAATGCACTTTTCCTGGAGCAAAGTCTACAGCAAGAATGGAGCAATAAAAAATGAGGAACAAGTTAATCCTCACAGAGGGAAAAAGTTAACAGGGATTAAGTCCTTCCAATGATAAGCTTTCCCCACACAGTCAGAAAACATGTAGCTTCCTGCATATTTCCCTATTCCTAAAGCAAGTCACAGCAGTCTTGGGTCTGGGGACCTGTGGCCCAGCCCCCAACAAACTATCCACGTCATGGCTGATCCTCAACACTGAATTTTGAGCGTTCTGGTTCTAGGTTTCTTACCTTCTTTGCCTAAAGCTTTTCTGATCACATATTGGCAAGTATCAGCTTTTGAGAGGTTAAAATGTTTGCAGTTTCTGCTGTTGCTTTGGAGCCCCAGGAAACAAGACACAGCAGCTCCCATCACTTCAGAAATGGCTTTTTTGGGCCAGGAATTTAGCTCAGTGGTTCCAGCATCTGCATCACAAGCACAAGGTTCCGAGTTCAATCCCCGGTACCTCATACCACAGTGCTGGGCATGGTGACTCATACCTGTGATCTCAGCACTCGGGAGACAGAGGCAGGAGGATTACGGAGTTTGAGGCTTGCCTGGGCTACACCGTGAATTTGGAGCCAACCTGAACTACAAAGCAAGACCCTGTTGAGATAGCTTGGACTGGCACCCCTAGTATAACCTCAAGCAGGTCTGCAGTTTCTTTCTCCACTTCTCTTTAGTGCACAACACCCCTTACTCAGGACAGGCAGGTACATCAGTGGTCAAGGCAGCTTGCAGCACGAGTAATCCTTGTCTGTCATCCCTCCTCCTGACTGGGAGCTCGTGACCCTTTCATTCTTCACGCAGAGCATTAGCAGCAACTTCTGTGGCTCTGTATTTCTCCTATCAAGTATGAGGGTTGCATCAATGGCCATGTCAGGGAGCTTCTAGCAGCCAGTGGCTGGGAAGGGAATATCTAACTTAAACTTGACATAGCTGATTCCATTTAAGGCAGCATTAATTTTTTTAAAAGCCAAAATCTCGCTGTGATATCTTTAAAATTATCTATTGTGAACTGAATCTTATAAGAAATGACCACAATATGCATGTGGAAATTATTTAATTTTTCCCTAACAATAACACTGTTCTTCTGAATGAACTACTGGCTAATTCAAATGAAGGTTAATTGAATTGTATTTGAGAAAGGGATTGTATGCCATGAATTAGTTTATTTCAATTTTAATTGAAAATTGAGTTAAATTACCCATCATCTATTAAACTTAGATTTTCCTTCTAAACCCATGTAATGTGAAAAGCCCTCTGCATTTTGTATTCCTTTTTGGCTACAATCTTTTCTCTCTTCTTCCATACAGACCCACACTTCTACTAGTAGTTAAGCACGTCTGTTTATTTACTTCTTAACCTGCTTACTTCTGGTACTATTTCTATTTCTTTCTGATTTTTGCCACACTTGCCATTAGTAAATTGGACATGAACTTTTTACTCTCTGCATTTCTCATCTCTCAATGCCCTTTGTCTCGGATACATCATAGTTTGGAATCTTCCTGTCGTCTAGCTCCTTAACTCTTTTTCCCAGCTCTTCTTTTATTGAGCCTCGGACCTCCTCTCTTCATAGTCTATACTTTCTCATGTGTGGTAGAATCAGTTGCAATCGATATACAGACACTTTATGACTTTTCATCCCAGCTCAGTTCTCTTCTGAACAACTGATTTGTAAATCCAATTGTTTTCTCCGTATGTCTATTTGGCTCCACAAAATAAACAAAATCAGAATCATAGGCCCTTCCTGAGACCTCACCAAATCTGTATCCTCCTCTAACTTATTTCCATCTCTCAGTAATTCACTCTTCATTCCTTCCTCTCTCACCATTTGTCATCATTAATAAATGTAGGTGACCTGGCCTATGAAATGTTTTCCACTTCATCCATTTCTTTGTACTGCCCTTTTTCAAGCTATTTCAGCTTTTGTCTGGGTTTCTGGTCATATACTTATGTGTGTCTATATTCTCTTTCCTCCAATCAATATATTCTCCACTTTTTAGCCAAATTTGTGATTATAAAATACAAGCTTGATCATTTCAATGGCTTCTCATTGATCATGGGATACAAACCAAAGTCTTAAACATGGCTTACAAATATGCACATGGCCTTCCCCCCTCCACAGGTACCCATCCTTACGATGCTACTGTCCTGTCACCTTCTATGCCATACCACTCAGGCTTTCTCCCAGTCCTCATACACATAGGCCTCTCTTCTCACTACCAGGCCCTGTTCTTGCTGCCCCTTGTGCTTGAAACACTGCCATCCTCCTTGCTTTTACTGAGGTCAGTTCATTCCTGCCCACCTTTCAGATCTACATCACCCTTTGCTCCCATGGACAACTTTTTCCTCCTACCCTGGGTTGAGTCATATTCCCTACTCTCCTACTGTCCTGGGCCCTCCTCCTTCACAGCATGTAATACAGGTTCCTTTCACCTGTTAGTAACATTCACTCCCTTAATGATGAAGGGAAAGGCATGTCTGCTTCATTTATTTGATTTGTTTCATCCTACCAGATGCCTACCAGATGGCCTAGCATATAATAAATGCTTAACCTGTGTTTACTGCATGAGTGAATGATAGATCTAATGGCTGAGTAAACCAGGCTTATGTCTACTTGCAACCAACACAGCAGCCAGAGAAAGTGCTGGAGGCAAGGTGCTAAGACAGAAAATGTCTTCAGAAGGAACAGATTCCAAAAGGGGAAATACTGTGCTTGGTATAATAACCTAAAAATAAACTGTTTTTCTATTTAAAAATTTGGGGCTGGGAATTTAGCTCAGTGGTTCTAGCATCTGCCTCACAAGCACAAGGTCCCAAGTTTGATCCTCGGTACCAAATACCACAATGCTGGGCATGGTGACTCACACCCACCAGCAGTCAGTACCGCATACCACAGTGTTGGGCGTGTTGGATCACACCTATAATCCCAGCACTCGGGAGGCAGAGGCAGCAGGATTGCTGAGTTCAAGGCTTGCCTGGGCTACATAGTGAGCTCAGGGCTGAACTACAAAATGAGAACCTGCCTCAAAAAAAAAAAAAAAAAAAAAAAAAAAAAAAAAAAAAAAAAAAAAAAAAAAAAAAAAAAAAAAAAAAAAAAAAAAAAAAAAAAAAAAGAACGAAAGAAAAGAAAAAAAACTTCCAACTGAGTATGGACGCTTGTAGACCCAGCTACTGAAGAGCCTGAGAAAAAGGATCATAAGTTCAAGGCCAGATGGAAAACTTAGGCTTTGCCTCAAAATAAAAAAATAAAAAAATTAAAGGGATTAGGGTATAGTTCAATGCTCCCTGAGTTTCCATCTCCAGTATTAAAAAAAAAAATCTGTTTAAATTTCAGAATGAAAGCATTTTGGGAAATGTATTACAATATTAAAGAGACTGGGGGGAATAAAAGAAGAATCAAGTTACATTAGGTACAGATACAAATTCCCTATGATGAGAGTAATCATTAATTATATCTAAAATGTATCAATAAAATTAACTTTAAAATATTTAAAAAGTTAATGATGAAGAATTGCAAATTGACTGACAGCCACATATACAAGAGACAACACTGCTGAGAGAAATTAAAGAAGGCAAAGAGAGGTATATTGAGTTGTTGAATCAGAAAGTAATATTATTAAGTTGTCAATTTTTCCTCAGATCAATCAGTAATTTCAAGACATTCTCAATCAATACTATAGCATCCCAGAAATTCTTTTTTTCCTTCCAAAATTAACAATGATATTCTAAAGCTTGTGTGGAAATTCAAAGGACCTAGAATAGCTAAAACAACTATGAGATAGAGCAAAGTTAGAAATTGACACTGTCTGACTTCATTACTTACAATGAGGCTTTTTGATGAAGACAATATGGTATTGAAACCAAGATTGACAAACAGATTAATAAAACAGAGGAGTCCAGCAATGGACTCATGCAAATATGGTCAATCAATGTTAAGGTGCAAAAGTAATTCATAAAAGAAAAGATCCTCTTTTCAAAACCTGATCCTGAAAGAAATATCCAAGTACAAAAGAAAACCAACCAAACCTTCTACCCATGCCCTGAAGCAGATGCACAAATGTGCCCACATTAGACCACAGACCTAGATGCAAAACCTGCCTTTAAAAATTTTTTTAAAAAAACACCACCTTGTAGGAGAAAATATAAGAAAAACTCATTGATGGTGAGCTAGGCAAAGATTTCCTGGATATGATACTCAAAGCATGATTCAGAAAAGAAAAAAATGATAAATTAGACCATCTCAAAATTAAGACTTTCCCCTTAAAAAGACACTGTTGAAAGAAGGAAAAGACAATCACAAATTGGGAGACAATATTCACAAATTGCATTTGAAGAAAGAGCATTTCCAAATAGGGTGATGGCTCATGCCTATAATCCCAGCATTCTGGATGGTTGAGGACAGAGGGTTGGAAATTGGAGACCAGCGTGGACTATTTAAGGAGAACTTGT